>PVJL010015396.1:0-24470 GCA_004026885.1 Lyroderma lyra | reverse complement strand
TCTGAGAATTCTGTTTCTTCAGCTTGCAGTTGTGCTGGCGATCTGGGTGCTCTTCCGGTTGAGGATCTGTCAGGTGTTCTTTTGCTGGTCCAATTGGGTTTCTGTTGTGGTTTTTGTGCTGGTAAATTTTTTCACCTGGGGTCCCTATGCTGGTCAGAGTAGGGATCTGCCCACAATCTTTGTGGTGGGGATCAGCGTAGGTTCTTTATCCTTGGTTAGGTTTTAGGTCTCCCTGGCATGTCTTTGCTGGTGTGGTTGGATGTCTGCCTAGGGTTTCTGTGGTGACCTGGTTAAGGTGTACTGGGTATAATTGTATTGGTGTGGTTTGGTTCTTTTCAGGAGGCTCTAGGACATGTCAATTTGGGTCTATCAGGGGTTTCTGTGATGGTCAGGGTGGGGGTCAATTTGTGTTCTTCTAATCAGATTTGAGGTCTACAGGGGTGCCTATGCTTGTCATGTTGAGCTTCTGCCTGCACTCTCTGGGTCATGTTTGAGGTTGCCGAGGTGTCCCACTTTTGTCAAGTTTTGATCAGTTGGGGATATCTGTGTTGAACAAAGTCTTCTGATGGACTCTGTGCTGGTCAGGTTGAGTTCTTCTGAGTGTTACTCTACTGATTACTCTTGGATCATTTTACACTTGGATTCTCCGTTATGGTCAAGTTGGGGTCCGTTTGTGGTTTTTGTGGTTGTGGTATTCAAAGTGGCCCAGGGGTTTGTTTGACGGTATTGTTATTAATCTCCCCAGAAGATCTGTGCTGGGCGTTTAAGGTGTCTTCTTGGTCTCTGTGTATTCAATAATGATAGGTTTAGCCTGGGTTTTCTGTGCTGGTCAGATTGGATTTCTCGGTTCATCTTCCTCATTCTCACGCTGGGGGACATCAGGATAATGTCTTGCCATGGTAGTTCTCCTGCTTATTCTTTACTAAGCAGGTTGGATGTTTACTTCTCAGGTTCGAGGTCAGCTGGGGTGTCTGTGGTTGTCAGTTGGTGTGGACCTATGCCAGGTTTCTCTGCGATGGTCAATGTAGGGACAATACTTGGATTTATATTCCTGGTCAAGTTAAGGGTATCCAAGGGGTCTCTGTGCTTCTCAGTTTGGAGGTCGGCCTGGCATCTCTGCTACACAGATTAAAGGTGTGATGGAATACATTTTATTGTTCTGGTTGGAGATCACATCGGTTGTCTGCTGAGGATGATTGTTAAATGGTAGTGGACTGTGCTCATCAGGTTGGGATCAGAAGGTGTCTTTTTGTTTCTGTTTTTGTTTTTGGGTCCAAGTCTGCTGGATCACTGTGAACACCATGTTGAGTGTCTGCCTTGGTCTCTATGTTGGTCAGAATACAGGGTTGCTATGAGTCTCTCTTTCCTGTCAGGTGGTAATCAACCTAGGGTCTCTCTGCTGGTCATGTTGAAGTGCATCTCAGGGTCTCTGTGTTTGTCAGATTGAGTGTATTCCTGAAGCCTTTGTGTTGGTCAGATGAGGGGCCTTCTGTGGATCTCTGTGTCCTGACAATTGGCAGCTACTTTTGTTTCCTGTCCTGGTCATGTTTGGAGTCTTCTTAGGCCTCTGTTTTAGTCTTATTATGGGTACACTACGGATATATGTGCTGGTTATCTAAGGGGTGTTCCGAGTGTCTGTGTGCCCAGTATTAGAGGACTGGTTTGATCTTCCTGCTGCTCAGTTTGTGGGACAACTGGATTTTCTCTAGTGAGGTTGAAATAATGCTGTTGATTGTGTGGTGGTCAGGTTTGTGGTCTACTGGGGTCTCTGTACTTGTCCAGTAGGTGGTCTTGTGGGGACTCTGTGCTGGTTTATTTCGAAGTCCGCTAGTTTCTCTGTGGTGGTCTCACTTAATATGTGCCTTGGGTGTCTATGATGCGCCTGCTGACGTTGTGCCTGAGGATTCTGTGCTGATAAGTTTGAGGTATATTTTGATTTGTCTACAAGTCAGTTTAGGAGACTGATGTAGTGAAGTGCCTACTGGGTTGGGGGTCTGCTGTTTGTCTCTTTGCTGGTCACTTTCCATGTCTGCTGGGTTCGCTACGCTTGCCGCATGCAGTGTCACTGTGGGGTCTCAGGTTTGATTATGTTAGAGGGTTGCTGTGATCTCTTTGCTCATCAGGTCTTGGTTCTGGTGTGGGTCTCTGTGCTGGGAAGTTTTGGAATCTGCTTAGAGTTTCTATGTTATTCACTTCAGTCTTCTGGGCGTCTCTGTGCTGGTCAGGTGGGAGATGTGCAAAAGGTCTCTGTGATTATCCCATAGGGTGTGTGCCCAGTGTTTCTGTGCTCGTTGGGTTTGGGTCTGCTAGGTATAACTGTGTTGGTCAGATTAGAGGTCTTCCTGGTGTCTCCGTGACATGTCATTTTTGGTCTTTTAGAGATATCTCTGCTTTTCAGGTTGAAGGTGAGAATGGCGTCTTTGAGCCCAATAAGTTTGAGGATCTTCCTGAGGTGCCCGTGCTGGTGTATTAGGAAGTCAGCTAGTGTTCATGTAGTGGTCACACTCAGTGCCTACCTTGGGTCTATTCATTGGGCATGTTAACGTTATGACTGATGACCCTGATTGTCAAGTTGGAGTCAGTTTTGATCTCTTTGCTGGTCAGGAGTGGTCTCTGATAGGTTACTGTGCCTGTGAGATTAGGGGTATGCTGTGGGTCTCTTGGCTCATCAGGTTTCCTTTCTGCTCTGGTCTCCATTCTTGTCATGTTCAGTGTCTGCCTAGGGTCTCAGTTATTGTCATGTTGGTGGTTGCCTGGGTGTCTTTCTGCGGGTCAGGTTTGGAGTCTGCTGTGAGTTCATGTGCTGGTGAGTTTTGGGGTCTGATATGGATTGCTGTGCTAGTCACCTTAGCGGTGTTATGAGGGTCTCTATGCTGGTCAGGTTGTAGGTTTGTATGTAGTCTTTCCTGGGCAGTGTGGTTGTCTTCCTGGAGACTCTGTGCTGGCCATGGTAGCAGTCTGCTGAGGTTCTCTGTTCCCCATCACATTTGGAATCTGTCAGGCTACTGTCCTCATCAGATTTGAAGACTGCTGATATCTTTCTGCTGGTCTTGTTTGTGCCCAGGGTCTGCTCTAGTCACCTTAGACATCTGCATTGAGGACTCTATTCTGATCAGGTTGGTGTTCTGCTAGCGCTTCCTGGGATGGTCAGATTCGAGGTCTTCGGTGTCTCTGTTACAGCCATGTTTATTCATCTGCCAGGAATCTCTATGCAGATCATTTGGGAGTTCTGTCATGGATCTCTGTGGTTCTTTTTATGGGGAAGTCCTGGAGATCTTTATGCCTGTTCAGGTGAAGAAACTGCTTGGGATATCTGTGCTGCTTTGTTTAACGACATCCTGGGGTCTCTCAGCTGGTCAGTTTAATGGACTGCTGTGTACTGTACTATTCATGTTCGGTATCTGTTGAGAGTCTCTTTCTTAGTAATGTTCTAGTTTTGCTGGTGTCCTTTTGATTTTCATGTTGAGTTTTGGCCTGAGGTTTCTGTACAGGTCAATTTGGAGATTGGTGGGACACTGTCTCTTGTGATTTGCTCAGGGTCAGTCAGGGGTTCCATTCTGGGGAGGTTGTGGTTCAGCTAGGATTCTCTTTGAGCAGTCACATTTGGAATCTGCCTTGATTTTGACCTGGTCATGGTTGGGGTGTGCCGGGGAATCTGTGCTGGTCAGGTTAGAGATCTGCATGAGGCCTCTATACTGGTCATTTGAAGGTCTGCCTAGGGACTACTTGTTGGTCAGGTTGGTGGTTTGCTCAAAGTGTCTATTTGTAGTCACGTTTGGAATATGCCTGCAGACAGTTTTGTTTAGGTTGCGATCCTGCTGGTGTCTTTCTTCTGGTCTCATGTGTGTCTCAAAGCTCTGCTCTGAAATGGTTGGGAGTTTGCCATGGCTCGCTATAATAATGAGGTTCTGCAATTCCTGGGGGTGTTTGTGATGGTCAGGTTGGGGTTATGCCAAGAATCTCTATGCTGGTCATTTCAAGGTTCTCTATGCTACCTAGAAAAAAAAATTGCTACAGATATTCTGCCTTTTCACATTGGAGTTCTGCATGGGGTATCTGTGCTGTTCTCTTTGGAGCTTCTTTTCTGTTTGTCTGCTGGTCCTCTTAAGAAACTAATGGGTAGAGTGCTTTTCAAATTTGGTATCTCCTGGTGGTCTCTTTCCTTTCCAGGTTACATGTCTATTGGGGTCGCTGTGCTTGTCCTGGTGAGGTTTTACTTGAGATGTTGGTCAAATTTCAGGTCAATGAGTGTTGTCTGGTCAGGTCATGTGGACATCGACAGGAGTTCTCTCTGCTGGGCATGTTGGAGTTCTTTTGGAGACTTTGGCCTGTCAGATTGAGAACTTTTAGGGTTTCCTTCCTGAAATGTCTGTGGTTCTCCCTCCTCTGTGTTGAGGTGTTTGTAGCAGGCATTGTGCTTTTCAATTAATTGGACTTGCTGAGGCCTCAGTTGTTGTCAGGTTGGAGGTCTAGCTGGGGTCTCTGTACTGGTCAGTTTTCAGGTGTGCCTGGTGTTTTCATGCTGGTTAGTTTGGGGATATGCTCAGGGATTTCGTAACCAGTTAGATGTAGGGCATACCTAGGGTCTCTTTATAGTGGTTTATAGGTTTTCTGGGATGCTTACACTAGTCATTTTTGAGGTCTGCCTCAGGTGTCTGTGCTTGTCATATTTTGGTTCTGCCTTTGGTGTCGGTGCTGCTAAGGCTGGGTGTCTGTCTGAGTTCTCTGTGACTGTACATGTTGAGAGTCTGTCTTGGTTCTCTGTGCTTGTCTAGATATGGATCTGCCTTGGGTTAATTTGCTGGTCATTTTGGGGTTCTTCAGGGTAGTTTGTGTTGGTTAGGATGGGTATATGCTGGAGATCTTTGTGACTTTTCAGGTTCGGGTTGTTCTTGAGGTATGGATTCAGGTCTGTTATAAAATTTACTGGGGTTTCTTTGTTAGACTGGTTACATAGACCGCTTGACACTCTGCTGGTCAAATTGTCTCTAGTGTATCTCTTGTTATGTCAGATTCCATGTCTGCAGAGATCCCTGTGCTTGTTTTGTTCAGTTTCTGTCTGAGTTCTCTGAGTTGGTCGAGTTTGAGATCGGTGAGGTGTCTCTGTTTTGGTCAGATTTGTGTCAGTCGCAGGTCCCTGTACTCGGTTGGTTGGGTTTCTTCTGAAGTTCTCGTCTCTTATTCACATTTGAAAATCTGCCTGGGGTCAGCCTGGTCAGGTTTTGGGTCTGCTGATGTCTCTCAGCTGGTTTCGTGTGATCCTGTGCTGTGTGTTCTGGTCATGTTGGAGGTCCACATTGGAGACTCTGCTCTGCACAAGCTAGCCATTTGTGATGGTCAGGTTGGGGGTCTGTGAGAAGTCTCTATGCTGGTCATTTGGGGATGCTGTTACTGTTCTCTGTGCTGGCTATGAAGACGATGTGCTAAGGATGTTGTGCTGGGTAGTGTTGGGGGTCTGCTTTAGATATCTGTGCTGGTCTGTTTGAAGATTTGCTGAGGTCGCTCCGGTGGTCAGATTCATAGAGTATTTGGCAGTGTTCTTGTCATGTGGGGTGTGTGCCAGGGGCCTTTTCCCTGGTTAGGTCCCAGGTCTGCAGGTGTCCCTGTGCTCCTCATGTTGAGTTTCTGCCTGATATTTCTGCGTTTGTGAAGTTAGGTTTCAGTGGGTGGTCTCTGTTTTGATGCGGTTGGAATAGTCGAGGGTCTTGGTGGTGGGTGGGTTTCGGTTCTTCTGGGGTTCTTCTTTACAGACCTATTGCGATTAACATAGGTTCTGTCCTGCTCCAGGTTTAGGTCATCTACTGTCTCTGTGCTCGTTTCTTTGCCTGGGGTCTCTGTTTCTGCCTCCATGGAGGTCTGTATTATGGCTCTGTCCTGGTGAATTTCAGAAATTGCTTGTGCTCTCTGTGATGGACATGGTGGGCATCTGCAAGAAGGCTTTATGCTGGTCATATAAAGGTTCTGTCGGTGTCCTTTGTGCTGGTAACACGGACGAGGTGTTTGAGATCTCTTTGCCTCATCAGGTTTTGGTCCTGCTTGGGTTATCTGTGTTTTTCTTTTGACGATTTGCTGGTGTCTCTCTGCTTATCAGGTTAATAGATATCTTGGTACTGTGCTTGTCAGGTTGGTTGTCTGCTGGTGTTTGTTTTCTAGCCCACTGTCTGGTCTCCATAGGTCCCTATGCTTAGCAGGTTGAGTTTCTGCCTGAGGTTTCTTTTTTGGTCAAGTTTCAGGTAAGACAGTTCTCTTCACTGGTCAAGTGATGATATGTTGGAGGTCTGTAGGATAGACTGTGTTTATTCTCGGGGTTTCTGTTCTCATCAAGTTGAGGTCTTCTGGGAGTTTCTGTGAGATAAGTATCAGGTCTTGCTGATGTTCTTCGTTCTGCTCAGGTGAAGGCTTCCTGAGGGTCTATTTGCGTCTGTTTCAGGTAGTCTTGGTATATCTGTGGTGATGTGGTTGGAAGTCAGAGTGGGTTTTCGGGGCTTGTCTATTTGGGGATCTTCTCAGGGTCTTTTCACCCACTCTGGTTGGGAGTTCATCTTGGGTCACTTTGCTGGTCAGATTCATAGTCTCCCTGAGTCTCTATGTTTGTTATATTAGGGGTCTGTCTTGGGGCTCTGTGCCAGTCATGTTTGATGTCTGCCTGAATCTCTTTGGCTGCTCATGTTGGAAGAATGCCATGAGACTCTGTGCTGGTATATATTGGGGTCGTCCAGGGGATTATATACTGGTCATGTCAGGGGTCTTCTGGTTGTCTCTGTGTCCTGTAATAATAAGTTTTTTCTGGGGTCTCTGTCCAGGTCAGGTTGGATGTCTGGATCAATGTTTGTGCTGCCCATGTTGGGGGGATTCTTGATAATTTTCTGCTGACATAGGAGTTCTCCTGGTGATTTTTTTCTGGTCAGGTTAGAGGTCTCATGAAGGCCACTGTGCAGGTCAGATTGGGGGTCTGCCAGTGTTGTCTCTGATGGTCAGGTTACAGGTGACTTTGAAATTCATGTTCCCAGTCATATTAAGGTTATTTCATGGGTCCTTATGCTGCTCAAGTTGGAAGTCTGCCTGTGGTCACTGCTAACAAGTTGAGGGTCTGATGGAAGTCTCAGTGCTTGTCAAGTTGAGAGTCTCTTTGGATCTCTGCTGGTGTTTTCCAAAGACGGGTCCAGTACTGTGCTGATAAGTTTGGGGTATATTAGGGGTTTCTTTCTTTTTCATGTTCCAGGTGTTCTGGTCTCATTAGAGGGAAGCTAAGTATCTCTGTTTGCAGTCAGGTGGGGGGTGGCCAGATACCTCTCTGCTAGTCATGTGGAAGGTCCTCTCGGGGTTTCTGTGATGGTCAGATTAGGTATCTGCCCACCTGGATACTTAGTGCTCGGCAGGTTAGGGATCTCCTTCGCAAATCTATTCTCAGGGACACGTATGGGCTACCTTTTTGCTCTGTCTTGGTCATGTTAGGTGTCTGCTTGGGTCCCTGTGTTGTACACAGGGACATCTGTCTGAGAATACTGTTTCTTCAGATTTCAGTTGTGCTGGCTATCTGTGTGCTCTTCCGGTTGAGGATCTGTCAGGTGTTCTTTTGCTGGTCCAATTGGGTTTCTGTTGTGGTTTGTCTGCTGGTAAACTTTTTTCACCTGGGGTCCCTATGCAGGTCAGAGTAGGGATCTGCTCATAATCTTTGTGGTAGTGATCAACGTATGCTCTTTATCTTTGGTCAGGCTTTAGGTCTCACTGGTGTCTGTTTGCTGATGTGGTTGGATGTCTGCTTAGGATTTCTTTGGTGATCTGGTTAAGGTCTACTGGGTATAATTGTGTTGGTGTGGTTTGGTTCTTTTCAGGAGGCTCCAGGACATGTCAATTTGGGTCTATCAGGGGTTTCTGTGATGGTCAGGCTGTGGGGTCAGTTTGGGTTCTTCTAATGAGATTCGAGGTCTACAGGGGTGCCTGTGCTTGTCATGTTGAGCTTCTGCCTGCAGTCTTTGGGTCAAGTTTGAGGTTGCAGATATGTCCCTCTTTTGGTCATGTTTTGATCAATTGGGGATCTCTGTGCTGAACAGATTCTACCGATGGGCTTTGTGCTTGTCAGGTTGAGTTCTTCTGAGTGTTACTCTGCTGATTACTCTTGGATCCTTTTACTCTTGGATTTCCGTTATGGTCAAGTTGGGGCCCATTTGGGGTTTTTGTGGTTGTGATATTCAAAGTTGTCCAGGGGTTTGTTTGACGGTATTTTTAGGAATCTCCCAGGAAGATCTGTGCTGGGCATGTAAGGGGTCTTCTTGGTCTCTGTGTATTCAATAATGATAGGGTTTTGCCTGGGTTTTCTGTGCTGGTCAGATTGGATTTCTCAGTTCATCTTTCTCATTCTCACGTTTGGGGGACATCAGGTTAATCTCTTCCGGTGGTAGTTCTCCTGCTCATTCTTTACTGATCAGGTTAGATGTTTACTTCTCAGGTTCCAAGTCAGGTGGGGTGTCTGTGCTCGTCAGTTCGGGTGGAGATATGCCAGGTGTCTCTGCGATGGTCAATGTAGGGACAATACTTGGATTTATATTCCTGGTCAAATTAAGGGTATGCCAAGTGTCTCTGTGCTTCTCACATTGGAGGTCCGCCTGGCATCTCTGCTACACAAGTTGAAGGTCTGCTGGAATACTCTGTGTGGTTTTTGTTGGAGGTCACGTTCTTTGTCTCCTGGGGTTCTTTGTTAAATGGTAGGGTACTGTGCTCTTCAGGTTACGATCAGCAGGTGTCTCTTTGGTTTTGTTTCTGTTTTTTGGTCCAATTCTTCTGGATCTCTGTGAACACCATTATGAGTGTCTGCCTTGATCTCTATGTTGGTCAGGATACAGGGTTGCTAGGAGTCTCTCTTTCCTGTCAGGTGGTAATCAACCTAGGGTCTGTCGGCTGGTCATGTTGGAGTTCATCTCAGGGTCTCTGTGTTTGTCAGATTGAACGTCTGCCTGAAGATTTTGTGTTGGTCATGTTAGGGGGCTTCTGTGGATCTCTGTGTCTTGACAATTGGCAACTACTTTTGGTTCCTCTCCTAGTTATGTTCGGAGTCTTCTTAGGCCTCTGTTTTAGTCTTATTATGCGTATGCTAGGGATTTATGTGCTGGTTATCTAAGGGGTGTTCCGAGTGTCTGTGTGCCCAGTATTAGAGGACTGGTTTGATCTTCCTGCTGCTCAGTTTGGGGGGCTTCTGTGTATTTCTCTAGTGAGGTTGAAATAATGCTGTTGATTTTTTTTGGTCAGGTTAGAAGTCTCCTGGGGGTTTCTGTACTTGTCCAGTAAGTCTTCTGTGTAGGGTCTCTGTGCTGGTTTATTTCAAAGTCCGCTGGTTTCTCTGTAGTGGTCAGACTTAGTGTGTGCCTTGCATTTTCACGCTGGACTTTTTGACGTATGCCTGGGTATTCTGTGCTTGTACGGTAGAGGTATATTTTGATTTGTCTATGGTCATGCTATAAGACTGATGTAGTGCAGTGGCTAACTTGTTTGTGGTCTGTTGGGTGTCTTTCTGGTCACTTTTTATGTGTGCTGGGTTCTCTACACTTGCCACACACAGTCTTGTTCTGGGGTCTCAGTTCTGGTCATGTTAGTGAGTTGCTGGGATCTCTTTGTTCATCAGGTTTCGAGTCTGTTGTAGGTCTCTGTGTTGGTAAATTTTGGAATCCTGTTAGAATTTCTATACTATTCACCTTAAGGTCTTCTTGGAGTCTCTATGTTAGTCAGTTGGGCTGTGTTCAAAGGGTTTCTGTGCTTGTCACATTGGTTGTGGGGACTCTGTGTTGGTTAGGCTGAAGTTCTCATCAATCATTTTTTAGCTCAGATTTGGGGACTTCTGAGTACATTTCTGCTGAGATAGTGGTATTGTTGGTGATTTCTTGCTGGTCATATTGGAGGTATACTCAAAGTCGGTGTTTTGTTCAAATGACAGTCTGCCTTGGGACTCTATGCTGGTCACTTTAGTGTAAAGGCCTCTGTTCCATTTCATGCTCCAAATATTCCTGGGTCTTGTCCTTATCAAGGTTGGGGTCTTTTGAGGTCATTCTGCTAGTCTCATGTGTGCTTGAGGTCTCTATTCTTGTCACAGTGTAGGTTTGCATTTAGAGCTCTATAGATTGGGACTCTGCTGGGCCTGTATATGATGGTCGGCTTCTCAATCTGCTTGGTGTCTCTGCGAATATCAGGTTGTGGGTCTGCCAGGTGTGTCTTTGCTGGTCTTCTGAGAATTCTGTCAGGGTTCTCTTTGCTCATTAGTATTAGAATGTGCTAAAAGTCAATGTGCCTGGTCAAATTGAAGATCTGCTTTGGTTATCAGTGCTGGTCTTTTCGGAGATTTGATAGAGTATCTCTGCTGGTCAGGTTAATGGATGGCTGGGTACTGTACTTGTCAGGTTCACTGTCTGTTGGGAGATCTATCTTTGTCAGTTTCCAGGTCTGCAGCAGTGCCTGTGCTTGTCACGTTGGCTTTCTGCATGATGTCTCTGTCGGTCAAGTTGGAGGTCAGTTGGTTTATCTGTTCTGGTAAGGTTGGGGTCAGTCTGTGGTGTCTGTGCTGGGCAGATTAAGGTTCTGAGGATCTATGTTCCTAGTCACATTTGAAACCTTCCTGGGGTCTGCCCTGGTCAGGTTTGGGATCAGCTACAGTCTCAGAGTTGATTTCTGTTACTGGGGTCTCTGTTTGGGTCACTTAAGACGTCTGCATTGGGGCCTCTGTTCTGGTCAGTTTTGGGTTCTGCTGGGCCTGTTTGTGATGGCCAAGTTAGGGGTCTTCTGGGACTCTCTGTAATGGATAGGTTGGGGTCTTCTCACAGTCTGTATGCTCGTCATTTGGATGTTGTGTCACAATTTTCTGTGCTTCTCAGCATGGTGCTTGAGAACCATGTGCCTGATCAGGTCATGAGTCTGCTAGGGGTATCTGTGCTGGTCTGTTTCAGGTTTTCTGAGTTCTCTTTTGTGGTAAGATTAATGGACCACTGGTGACTCAGCTATTTGCTGTGAGTGTCTCATTTGGGTCTCTTTCTCTATCAGATCCAAGGTCTGCATGTGTCCCTAGTTGAGTTTCTTCCTTAGCCCTCCTTGTTGGTAAAGTTTGAGGTTGTTGTGTAGGGGTCTCTGGTTTGGTTAGGTAGGAATCAGTCGTGGATCTTTGTCCTGCGCCAGTTGTTGTTCCTCTATCTGTGAGATCAGGTTTTGGTCTCCTGGGGGGGGGCGGTTGTACTGATTGGTTTGGGGTCCTTCCTGAGTTCTCTGTTCTTGTCATGTTGGGTGTTTCTTGAGATCTTTGTGGTGGTCATGTTGGGAGTCTTCCTTGGGGTTCTGTGCTGGTTAGTTTGGGTGTCTACCTCATTTCCCTGTGGCTGGTCATGCTGAGAGTCTGCTTAGGGTTTCTCCATTCATCTGTTTATAGGTCTGCCAGGGGCTTATATATGGTAATGTCAGGGGACTTCTCTTTTTCTGTGTGTCCAGTAATGATGGGGATCTGCTAGGGGTTTCTGTGCTAGTCACATTGGAGCTTACATTTCATTTTCCTGTTACTCAGATGGGGGGTCTTTGGGAAACTTCTTTCATCAACTTGGTGTTCTTTGGGTGATTTCTTCCTGGTTAGGTTAGAGGTCTACTGGGAGTCTGTTCTGGTCAGATTGAGGATCTTCCAGGGGTGTCTATGCTAGTCAGAATTGATGTCTGTCTTGGGAGTCTGTACTGCTGAAGGTTTGATTTTCCTTGATCTCTGTGCTTGCCATGAGGTGTCTGTTTTGGATCTCTGTGACAAGTCATGGTTAGGGATCACATGTGGTCTCTGTGCAAGTCAGGATGGTGCTATACCTGTATTGTTATGGTGGTCATGTCAGGGTTCTGCTGGGAGCCTTTGTTCCCAGTAATGTTGAGAGTCTACCTGAGACTTCTGTGTTGGTAAAATTTGAGGTCGGTGGGCGTGTCTCTGCTATGATTATATTGGAATCACTCAGAGGTCATTGTGTTTGATAAGATGGGGTTTTGCTCGGGGCTTCTGAGCTGGTTAGGTTGAGATTTTATGGGGGGTTATGTGCTGATTTATTTGGGGTCTAACTGGGGTTCTCTGTTCTGCTCTGATTGGGGATCTGCTGTGAGTCTTTGTGCTGGTCAAGTTTGGGTCTACATAAGTTCTATGGAGTCATGAGGTTGGAAGTCTGACTAAGGTCTCTATTCTAGTCACTTTTGTGCTCTGTTCAGCATGTTTATATCAACTGAGCTTTGGGGTTCACCAGAATTCTCTGTGCTGGTGAGGTTGGTGATTGCCTGAGGTCACTATGTTGATGAGATTTGGGGTATTCATGGAGTCTCTCTATCCATCACTGACATATCTGCTTTGGGTCTCTGTACTGTTCAGCTTGAAGTTCTGCTGTGGGTCTCCATACTGGTTATGTTTGAAGTCTGCCTTATGTCCCTATGCAAATCAGAGTGGGTATACCTGTGGTTTCTGTGTCAGTCTTGTCAGTTTTGGGCCAGGAATATCTCTGTCCAGTCAGATTGGGGGTGTGTTGGGTATCCTCTCCAATGAGAAATAAAGCTGGAAATGGCCTGAACCTAGGATCGGGTGGAATGGTTTAACTGCTGAAAAGTGGCATTTGGAAAACAGATAGAGGATGTAAGATCCCACATTATCTATATTCTCAAAGTTGGGCTTCTCCAGGAGGCAACCATGAAACATTACTGATAATTCAGACAGGTATCTGCATACCCTCCTAAATGTGGTGTACTTGGTAACTCTCTTTCTCATGTGAGCTTTGGGCTGAATTTGGTGGAGCTACCTTGTCCCTGCCCCCAGTTGCCTTCCTCCAAACCATGGCCTCCCACTCATTCTATGTTCCCTGGGCACTGGTATAGAGCCTGAGACTTGATTTTGTAATACAAGAGGGAGGTCAGTGTTTATAACAGAAGCCCCTAACATGCCACAGTCTTTCTTTCTCTGAGAATACTCTGTAAACTTTGGGAGGTGGTGTTAGAGCCATGCCCATCTTTGGGTGTGCTTGTAAAAACTACACATGAACAAATGATGTCTGGAGGACCCCAACTGCCTCAAAATCTGGGTTGTCAGGTACAGGGGTTTGGGGCTGCCCATCTTGATATCCGGATATCAGCTCAGCTGTGCTGTCTTGGTCTTTCACTTTGGCCTATGATCTGGTTTGGTGTATCTCAAAGGCAGGCTGGGGTGCACTCTTTAACTCTGGGTTCCTATATATGAGATAGGCAGTCACTGCTCTAAGTTTGTGTTTCTCTGCTCATCTACGGGTGCCTGTCACATGCCACCAAAGTCTAGCAGTACTGGGGGACATTGGTCAGTCATTGCAGACCACTCCCGTAGACCCATATATTGCAGGACAGCTGGAAAACAGGGAACCCATATTGTGAAGGCTTGAAATTTCCATAAGGACCAGGAGGATACTGTCATTCACAGGGGTCATAAATACTCATCCCTGAGGCCAATGTATTTTCCAGGGCCTGATGGGGGCAGGACTGAGCCAAGCTATTCATGGGTACATCATAACCCACCCCTTGGGCCCCCTTATCTGCTAATAGCTGAGGTGTCCTATACCCCAAGGTCCTCAAGGACTAGGTGTTGGAAAGACCTGATATACACTTAGAGACTCCAATGCTTTCCTGTGAGGCCAACTCCCCACTGTGCCCTCAGTGAATGTGAGGGGGACAACAGGCACCAGATAACCGACAACATTCTGAGAAACTGACAACTAAAGTTGAAACAATGTGACGAGGCCACTGTAGCCAGCTTTTTTTCTGCTTGAATCCTGTAAACTTGGCAGCTAGATCGAGATGTATCTTGGTCCACACCAAGTTCCATGGGGTACAGATGGCATGTAAGGTGCAACCTATAATATGCCTTTCCAGGTGGTGGGTGTGGAAGCTGCCAATCTTTACCTGCTCCCCATTTTGAGTGTGTGGTGAGTGGACTGTATATCTACTTGTGGTTTCTGTGTTGGTCATGTCAGGAGTACGCCAAAACCTATTTGTCCATTCACTTTGAGGGTATACTGGATGATCTCTCCAATCCTAACTAAATCTAGAAATGGCCTGAACTGAGGATGATGAGGAGAAATTTGCCTTTCATCAAAAGGCCTTTGGAGAACAGATATAGAGTGTCGGTTCTCCATTACATGGCCTCTGAGCTTGAGGCCCATCCAGGAGGAATTTATGAGGCATCACTGATGATTCATACAGCTCTCTGCAAAGCCTTCTAAATGTGGTATAATTGGAAACTCTGTTTCTCACTATATGCACTTGAGACTGGATGATTTGGAGCTACCCTATGGCTGCTCCCAGTTGCCTACCTCCTAACCATTTCCTGATATATCTTTGTTTTTATTTTCCTGGGCATTAGCAGCAGGAGGAGGATATTTATAATTCAAACTGTTCACATCCAACATCTTTCCTATCAGAATTCTCTAAATTCTCTGGGAGGTGTTGCCAGACCCATGCTGCTCTTCAGGTCTGCTTGTACAAACCACCCCATGAGGAAAGAATGGCTGGACACATCCAACAGCTTTAAGGGTCTGGTGGTCATCAACAGGGTATTGGGAATGTTTGGATTTAGGTCTGGATATCAGCTGAGCTGTGTTGTGTCGTGGCCTCTTGCCCCTGGGCTAAGCTCTGGTTGTGGTATATGCTAAATGCAATCTGGTGTGCACTCTTGGGATCTTAATTTTTATGTATGCAGTGGGGATCCACAGTTCTGAACTTGAGGCACTCTGCACAACTCAGGGTGCTTCTCACATGCCACCAAACAAAGCCCCACTAGAGTGTGTCATCATTGGCCAGTCTTACTGCATACCCACTGCTATAGACCCAGATACTACAGGTCCCCTGCAGAAAAGGGCACCCATTCTGGGAAGGGTTGGAAATTTCATCTTGATTCAGAGGATACTGTAATTAATGGCTTTCAATACTATTCATTTTTAAGGCTGATGGAATTTCCATGGCCTGCTAAGGAGCAGGGCTAGGGCATGCTCTTGCTGGGTACACCATAACCCACCATTGTGGGTCCCCTTTTCGGCTAATAGCTGAGATTTCCAGCACCCAAAAGTCCTCAAAATATGCAGGTTGATCTAGGGGTTGGAAAATCTTGAGATACACTTACAGACACCAGTGCTTTCTTGTAAGGCATGCCCTCAGAGAATGACAGGGAGCCCACAGGCACCACAAAAAACTGACCACATTCTGAGAAGCTGACATCTAAGGTGGGAAGAATGTGGTCAGGCCACCATGGCCAGCTTCACTCTGATTGAACCATGTAACCTTCGTAGCTAGGTTGAGAGTTGTCTTGGTCCACACCAAGTTCCATGAGGTGAAGATGCTGTGTATGGTGATGCCCATGACCAGACACCACCAGGTGTCTAGTGTAGAAGATTCCACTCTCTGCCTGCTCTCCATTTTGAGTCTGTTCCTAATAGGCTGTAGGTCTACCCATGGTCTCTATATTGGTCATTTGTAGGGCAGAAACTTATATATCTGGTCATGTTCATATTGTGCAAGATATTCTCCAATTCCAAATTAAGTTTAAAAAGTCCTGAACCTATGATCAGGGGAAGGGCCTCATGCAGGCCTCATGAAAAACTGGACACCCATGTTGGGAAAGGTTGAAAGCTTCATATGGGGCCAGAAGATTCTGTCATTCACAAGTTTCAGGTCTACTCATCCCTGAGGCCAATGTAGTTTCCAGGTGGGATTTGGCAAATCTCTTGCTAGGTACACCATAACACACTTCTGTGGGCACACTGGTCCTCTAATAAATAGCACACCAAGGTCCTCATGGATTGCAGATTGATATAGGGGTTGGAAAGTTCTAAGATACACTTAGAGATCTCCCATGCTTTTCTGTGAGTTGAGTCTAGGTTTCCAGTGTGACCACAGAGCTCATGAGAAGGCCAACAGAAACCACAGAAAACTGACAACATCCTGAGAAACTGACATCTAAGGTGAAAAGAATGTGGCCATCCACATTGGTCAGGTAGATTGTATTTGAACCCAGAATTTTGACAGCTAGATTGAGAGGTGTCTTGGTCCACATCAAGTTCCATGGGATGAAGCTGGGGTATGAGTTTGCACCAAAGCTTTGCCACTCACAGTGTCATAGGAAGAAGCTGTAAGTCTCTCACTGCTCCTTACTTTCATTCTGTGTGGTGTCCTATAAGTTACAGGTGGTGTCTGTGTTTCTCATGTCATCAGTATGCCAAAAATTTCTGTCATGTCGTGTTGTGGGTTTGCTGGATATTCTCTCCAATTGTAACTGAAGCTAGAAATAGCCTGAACTTAGAATCAAGGGAGCGATTTACCCTCTGGCAAGGGGCCTTCTGAGAACTGATGAAGGTTGTCAGGCACCAACTCAACGGACCTGTGAAAGCCAGGTTCCTCCAGGGGGCATCACTGATGATTCATAGAGGTGTCTGCATACACACCTCTATATTGAGTAGTTAGGAACTCTCTTTCTCATGTGAGCCTTGGGCTGGATTGGTTAGAGCTACCCTGTGCCAGCGGTCAGGTGCCTCTCTCTTGACCTTTGCCTTTCACTTGTTTTTCATTTCCTTGGCACTGGCCTGGAGCCCAAAGCTGGATTCTGTAACACCAGAGAGATGTGGGTATATATTATGGAAACCATTCATGTCCCACACCTACTTCCTGTCTTTGAGAATTCTCTATAAACTATGGGATGTGGTGCCAGAGCCATGCCCCTTTTTGGGTGTGCCTGTACAAAACATCCATGAGGAAAGGAGGGTTGGAGACCCCAAACAGACTCAAGAGGCTGATGGTCTTGGGTAGGGAAATAGGACTGTCTGACTTCAGGTCTGGAGATAGCAGAGCTTTTCTGTAGCACTCACTTTCCTTGGGCTAAGCTCTAGTTTTGGAGTATCCAAAGGCAGGCTTGGATGCACTCCTGGACTCTGAGTTCTAATGTGTTTGGTGGGTAGTCACTGGTGTGAGCTTGTGATGCTCTACCCAACTCAGGGTGCCTCTCACAAGTCACCAAACTAAATCCAGAAGTACTGGAGGAGCACTGGCTATTCTCAATGCAGACACACAGGAGCAGAGCCCTGCAACCTTGAAAGCTAGATCAAGAGGTGTATTGTGTCTTGGTTCACACCAAGGCTCATGGGGTGCCATTGGTATGTAAGTTGGTCTCTATGGTCTGCTACTCCCAGGTGTCATGTGCAGAAGCTGCCAGTCTCTGGCTGCTCTTCATTTTGGGTCTCTGGCTCTATGTCTAACTGTGGTCCCTGTGAAGATCATATCAACAGTATTCAAGAAACCTCTGTCCATTCACTTTGGAGATGTACTGGATGAACTGAAGCTAGAAATGAACTGAACCTAGGATCAAGAAGGGTTTAATTTCTGCCAAAGGGCCTTGAAAGAGCAGATGGAGGTTTTCCGTTCTCAACTTATGAAGTCTCTGTGTGTCAGACCCCCCCCCCAGGAGGCATTGATGAAGCAAAAATGATGATTCATACTTCTCTTTTCATAGCTACCTAAAAGTGGTGTAACTGGGAACTGTTTCTCATGATGTGCGCTTGGGACTGGATGGAGTTGAGCTACCCAGTACCTGTTCCCCAGTTGCCTCCTTCTTGACCCTGACATCTCCCTGTACATTCATTCCTTGAGAACTAGCCTGAAGCCTGTGATTGGATTCTGTAATGCCACAGACAGGAAGGTATTTATAACAGAATCTGCTCACATCATACCTTCATCTCCCATTTGAGAATTCTCTGAATTATTTGGGAGGTGTTGTAAAGCTCATGCCCTCCTTTGGGTCTCCAATATAAACTCCCCATAAGGACAGAATGGCTGGAGTCAGCCAAGAACTTCAAGAACCTGGTCTTCCTGGGCAGGGTATTGGGGCGGCTTGCCTTCTGGCCTGGAGATCAGCTGAGCTATGCTTTGTTGTGACCACTTGCCCTCAGCTAGGCTCTGGTCCTGGTGTATCCCAAAGGCAGGCTGGGTGTACTCTTGGGTTCTTAATCCTGATATGTGTGGTGAAGAGTCACAGGCTTGAGCTTGCAGTGTTTGGCACAACTCAGGGACTTCTCACATGTCACCAAATCCAGCCCAGTGCTTCTGGGTGAGCATTGGCCAGTCTCACTGCAAATACCCTGCTATAGACTGGATACTGCAGGTCTCCAGGAAAAAAAAAAAGTCATACATACTGGGAAAATGGGGAGACTGCATCTTGATTCAGAGGGTACTGTCATTCATAGTGATTAAAGCTATTCATTTTTGAGGGTGATGTATTTTCCACAGCCTGATAGGGATCAATACGAGGGCAAGTTCTAGCTGGGTAAACCTTAACCCACCCTTGTGGGCCCCCTTGTTTGTGAATAGCGGAGGTGTCCAGCACTCAAGGACTTCAGGAATTGTTTGTTCATCTATGGGTTGGAAAGTCTTGAGATATACTTAGAGCCCCCTAAGGCTTCTCTGTGAGGTCAGGTCACCATGCCCCCAGTGCAGGTCATGGCATTAAAAGGTACAACAGAGGACTGACCATGTCCTGAGAAGCTTACATCTAAAGTGGGAAGAATGTAACTAATCCACACTTGCCAGCTTTGTTCTTATTGAACCCTGTAACCTTGCCAGGTAGATTGAGAATTGTGTTTAACCACACCAAATTTCATGGGGTGTATTTTTTTTTTTTTTGGCTTTTTGGTATGTGGGTAGTTCCCTGACTGGGAATCGAACCCAGGCCGCAGCGCTGACAGCGCCACCGCTGAAGCCTTAAGCCACTACACCATCAGGGAACTCCCAATGGGGTGTATTTTAAATTGTAAGTTGGCACTTATGGTCTGCCACCCCTAGGTGTCTGTTGTAGAAGTTGCTAGCCTCTGGCTGTTCTCATATTTTGTCTGAGGTTGGTGGGCTATAAGTCTGTTCCTGGTCTCTGTGTTGGTCATGTCTGTAAAATGCTTGAAATCTCTATGTCTGGTCACATTGAGGGTGTTCTGGGTGTTCTCTCCAATCCCACTGAAGCAAAAAAAGCCTGAACTTAGGATCAGAGAAAGGGGTTTAATTTATGTGTAGGGACCTTTAGGGAACTGAAGGAGGCTCTCAGTTTTCATCTTATTGGGGCTACGAGGATAGGGCTCTGTCAGGAGGCATTCATGAAGCATCATTGATGTTTCAGACAGGTATATGTATGCACCACTTAATGTGGTGTACTCGGAAACACTGTTTCTCATGTGTGCTTCGGGCTGAATTATGTGGAGCTACACTGTGCCAGCCTCCAGTTTCTTCCCTCTTGTCCATGGCTTCCCACTGTTCTTTTGTTCCCTGGGCACTGGACTGGAGATCAAGGCTGGATTCTGTAAAAACAGAGAAGTGTGTGTTTTAATAAGAGAAGCCACAAAATTTGCAACTTCTTCCTCTGTTTTGGAATTTTCTTTTTTTAAGTTATTTTTATTTTTAGATTTATCGTGATGACATCTGCTAAGAAGGATTACATAGGTTTCAAGCATGCAATTCAACAGTACATTGACAACTTGTTGTATAATAAATTCATCACCTAATGTGACTTCTCTTCCATCACTATATACTTAGCTTTCCCTTTCTCCTCTCCCACTCCCTCTCCTTTCTCCCCACCACTTCTGTAAACTCTTGGAAGTGGTGCCAGAGCAATACTCCTCTTTGGGTTTGCTTGTAAAAAAATTCCTCTGAGGAAAATAAAATTGAATGTTCCAAACAACCTCCAGAGCCTGGTGGTTTGGGGCAGGGGATTGAGACTGCCCAGGTTCAGGCCTGAAGATCCATCTAGCTGTGATGTCATGGGTTCTTGCCTTAGGCTAAGCTCTGCTTTGGGGGTAACCCAAAGGCTGGTTAGGGTACAGTTTTTGTTCTGAGTTCTTATGTGTGGGGTGGGAAGCACTGGTGTGAGCTTGTAGTGCTCTACACAACTCAAGGTGTCTTTCACATGCCACTGAAGTAAGCAAAGCTGCACTGGGGAAACATTGAAGTCTCACCACAGATCCACTGCTGCAAAGCTGGATTCTGCCCAACTCCTGAAAAACAGCGCACCCATGCTGGGATTGTTTGAAGTTTTCATCTGCACCCAGAGGATGCTCTCATTCATGGGGGACAGGGCTACTCATCCCTGAGACTGATGGAGTTGCCAGGCCTGATGAAAGGTAAGATTGGGCCAAGCTTTTGCTGGTACACAATTACCCACTCATGTGGGACCTTTTGTTTGGTAATAGCTGAGGCCTCCTGCACCCCGCGTCCTCAAAGTCTGCTGGTTAATCTATGGGTTGGAAAGTCTTGAGATACACCTAGAACCCTCAATGCTTTCCTGTGAGACCAGGTTCCCCCTGTACTCTCAGAGAACATCAGGGAATACACAGGGACCACAGTAGACTGACTACATCCAGATAAGCTCACATCTAATGTGGAAAGTAAACATACTTTCCAGTTCACAGTGGCAAGTTTTATTCTCATTGAAACCTGTAACTTTGAAAGCTAGACTGAAAGGTCTCTTGGTCAACAACAAGTTCCATGGGAGGCAGTTGGTGTGTAAATTGGCAAAAATAGACTGCCCCTTTCAGATGTCAAGGGTAGAAGATGTCAGTGTGGTTATTCTCCATTGTTGTTCTGTGGTTGGTGAGCTGTTGGTCTAACTGTGTTCTCTGTGTTTGTCATATCTGCGTTATGCCAGAAACCTCTATGTTCATTCACTTTGGAGATGTACTGGATGATATCTTTAATTCTTACTGAACTGGCCTAGAGACTGAGGCTGGATTCCATAACACCAGAGGGAGGTGGTTGTTTATAATGCAAACCTCTCATGTCCCAACTTCTTCCTCTGTTTGAAAATTTTCTGTATGCACTGGCTGGTGGTGGCACAACCATGACTCTTTTGTGTCTCCTTGTTAAACCCTCAGAAATAAAGAATAGCTGGAGATCTCCAACAACCTCAAGAACCTAGTGGTCATGGGCAGTGGATTGGAGCTGCCCAGCTTCAAGCTTACAGATCAGCTGAACTGTGCGGTGTCACAGCCTGTTGCCCTTGAACTATGCTCCACTTCAGTTGTGCCTCAAAGTCTGGCTGGGGTGCACTCTCAGGCTCTGAGTTTTTACATGTGTGGTGAGGAGTCACTGGTCTGAGCTTGCCACACTCTGTACTACTCAGGATTCCTCTCAGATGGAAGCAAACACAGACCAGCAGTACTGGGAGGGAGCATTGGCATTTCTCACTGCACATCCACTGTTGTAGAGCCAGATAATTCAGGCCACCTGAAAACAGGGCAAGGTTTAATCTTCATCAGGAGCATACTGTCATTCACAGGAGACAGGGCTACTCATCCCTTAGGCCGATGTAGTTTCCAGTGCCTGGTGAGGGCAGGATTGAGCCAAGTTCTTCCCATAAACACCACAACCCACCTTTGTGGCCTCTCCTATCTGCTAATAGCTGAGTTCTCCAGCACCCCAAGGTCATTAGTACCTGCAGGTTGATCTAAGCATTGGAAATTCCTGAGATACAGCCACCCAGTGCTTTCCTGTGGGGCCGGGTCCTCAACATGCCCTCAGAGCATATCAGGGGGCCCATAGGAACCACAGAGAACTGACCACATCTTGAGAAGCTGAAGTCTAAGTTTGCAAGAATGTGGCCAGTTTCATGCTGATTAAACCCTGTAAAACCTTTGAAGCTAGATCAAGAGGTGTCTTACTCTGCATCAAGTTTCATGGGGTGGAGTTGATGTGTATATTGCTGCCATGGCCTACCACTTCCAGGTGGCGAGGGTAGAAGCTTCCATTCGCTGGCTGCTCCCCATTTTGGGTCAGGGACTGTGGTCTATTTGTTGTTCATATCAGCGGTAAGCAAGAAACTTTTATGTCTGTTCACATTGGGTGTGTACTGGTTGATCTGTTCCATCCCAACTGAATGTTGAAATGGCCTTCAATGAGAATCAGTGGATGGGGTTTTCCTTTTGGAAAGGAGTACAGATGGCAGCAATCTGTTCTCAACTTACTGGGCTTCTGAGTAGAGGTCCCTCCAGGAGACATCCAGGAAGCACCACTGATGATTCATACAACTCTCTGCATAACCTCCTAAATGTGGTTAATTGGTAACTTTGTTTTTCATGATGTACGCTTGAGGCTAGATATGGTGAAGCTACTCTGTGCCTGCTCACAGTTGCCTCCCTCTTGACCAAGACATCTCCCTAGTCCTTCCTTCTCTGAGCACTAGCCTAAAGCCCATGTCTGGATTCTTTAACACCAGCAGAAGGAAGTTATGTATAATGTATACAGCATATTTCTCCACTTCTTCCCCTCTTTCAGCATTCTTTAAATTCTCTAGGTTGTCGAACCAGACGGGTTTCTTTCTTTGTGTCTGTTTGAACAACCCCAGTATGAAGAAACGTGGCTAGAGACCTTCAACAGCCTCAAGAGCCTGGTGGTCATGGTTGAGAGATGGGGATGTCTGGCTTCAGTCCTGGATATGAACTGAGTGATGCTGTACAGTGGCACCTTGACTCCAGCCTTAACTCTGGTCCTGGTGTATACGTGGCTAAGTGGGGTGCACTTTTCAGTTGTGAGTTCTTACCTGTGTGGTGAGGATAACTCTTCAGAACCAGGGGTGGCTCTTCACAATTCAATATGCCTCTTACATGCCACCAAACACAGCCCAGCATTATTATGGGAGTATTGGTCTTCCTGCAGACCCACTGCCACAGACCTAGATATTGCAGACCTCCTGAAAAAAAAGGTACACATGCTGGAAGTGTTGGTATTTCAATTAGACCCAGTGGATGCTCTTATTCATAGGCATCAGGGCTACTTCTCCCTGAGGCCAATGTTGGTGGGACGTAGTGGGCCATGGTCTTGTTGGGTATACCATAAAATCCCCAACATGGACTCATTTATCTGCTAATAGCTAATGTATCCAGTGCCCCAAGTGGTTCAAAGACTGCAGGTTGATCTGGAAAATAGAAAGTCCTGAGATACACTTAGAGCCTTCCATGGCATCTCTGTGTGGCCAGGTCAACACCATGCTCTACAAGTTCCTCAATGGCACCCAAGACCCAGAGAGGACTGACCACATCTTGCGAAGAAGACCTTTAAGCTGGGGACATTGTGGCCAGTCCACAGTGAGCAGTTTCATTCTGACTGAATTCCAGGGTCTTGGGGACTAGATTGAGAGAGGTACACTGCAAGTTCCATAGGGGGAAGTTGGGTTGTTAATTGTTGCCTATGGTCTGATACCACCAGGTGTTGTGGGTAGCAGTTGCCAGTTTTTAACTTCTTCCTATCTTGCATCTGTGGCTGATGGCTGTAAAGCATGGCAAGAGTTCTCTGATGTTCTCCAAGTCAGTGGTAAACATTTAAAAAGGAAGAGTTTCTACATGAAAAAGCACATATTTTCTTGCTTGGGAGATTGCCCTGGTGAATATATTGCCTTGACGTCAGAAACCAGACTCCAGTTCTGCGGCCTGGAGGGCTCTTGCAGAATGGCTGGTTTTGTCCAGTGCCCTCAGGTTTTAGGCATGCACCCTTCCCAGAGCATTGACTCAGGAAGCATACCTATAGTCCTTGTCATTGCAAGTTATGTGATAGTCATAAATTACAATGGACTAAGACAAAGATGAAACCAAATATTGAAGTGCTGGGAAAAAGAAGTCTAACGGTATTCCTTTTCTTGTCCCATAACAGAGTCACCACATTGAGTGGCAGTGGGAAATCTGAAGCCACACAGATGCAGTCATATAAGAGGAAGTGAAACACCTGAAATGACATGGGGTGACATCAATGAGTTGCAAAAAACCCTTAGGAAAACATAGTGTCACTCCAAGGGCATGGCTGCAAACAACTGGAATGACACAAAGCAACCTCTTAGTGATTGAAAGCGTGACACTTAATGTGAGCAGGAGCCACACAAGACGATGATAGTAGGACACCTGAGATGATAAGAAGCCACCCAATGGAGCAACAATTGAACATTTGGGAAGAAGCAAAGTGACTCTAATAACTTCCAGTGGGACACCTGTGACAATGTAAAACCATCTTTGTAAGCACCAGATGGACACGTTACATGGCACAAATCCATTTCAGAAAGCATCAGTGAAAGACCTGAAATTACATAAAGCCAATTCACGAGGGGCAGCACAAAACCTGGGATGATGGGGTGCTACCCTGGTGTAAAATAGTGGGATGCAGAATTAGAGGCAGAAGCATTCAAGTGAGCAGCAATGAAACAAGTGAAATAATGCAAACCCACCTACAATAACAGCCTTAGAGCTTTAAGAACCACATGCGGAATATAAAACTGAAAGCAAAGAAAAAAAGAACTGAACAAACAAATAACCCATGGACACAATCGATAGTTTAATGTTTATTTGGGGATGAGTGGGTTAGGGAGGGGAGAAAGGGGAGGGGGTGGGAGAGGAGGGGGGGAAGCTAAATATAAGGGGATGGAAAGAGGGGTCACATTAGGTGGTGAACTTATTATG
>PVJL010015395.1:0-24466 GCA_004026885.1 Lyroderma lyra | reverse complement strand
CTCTGTGGGCAGTGACTTAGGACCAAGGTCCAGTTTTGCTGCAAATAGGAGAGGCTCACAGTGTGACACTTTTTCCCCCTCAAAGAAGGGTTCTTTTGGTTAAGCAGAAGGAGCAGGGTAAGTTTCTGAACGTAAAACAAGTACTCCTACAGACTGCTGGAACTTACTCTGCAGTGTAAGAAACCCCGAATGAGCACTTCGTGTGTGTGTGCTAATGCTCTTTACATTAAAACAAAACAACCCAAATCCGTAGTTCTGTATACACCTATATTTCATCAGATCCTGAGACAATTTTCACTCACAAATTTACTTTTGAAAATAAGCTCTAACAACCACTGTGGAAGGCAGTGTGGAGGTTCCTCAGAAAATTGGGAATGGAGTTACCATTTGACCCAGCAATCCCCCTTCTGGGTATCTACCCAAAGAACTTGAAAACCTTTGTCCGCAAAGACTTATGTACCCCAATGTTCATTGCAGCACTGTTCACAGTGGCCAAAACATGGAAACAACCAAAGTGCCCAGTGACAGATGACTGGATAAAGAAGCTGTGGTACATACACAATGGAATATTACTCAGCTGTAAGAAAAGATGAAATAGTGCCATTTGCAACAACATGGATGGACCTGGAGATCATCATGCTTAGTGAAATAAGCCAGACAGAAAAAACAAAGAACTGTATGACTTCACTCATATGCGGAATATAAAACTGACAGAAACAAAGAGAAAAGAAATGACCAAACAACCCATGGACACAATCAATAGTTCAATGTTTATTTGGGGATGAGTGGGTTAGGGAGGGGAGAAAGGGGAGGGGTGGGAGAGGAGGGGGGAAGCTAAATATAAGGTGATGGAAAGAGA
Source organism: Lyroderma lyra (assembly GCA_004026885.1). Classification (NCBI taxonomy): domain Eukaryota; kingdom Metazoa; phylum Chordata; class Mammalia; order Chiroptera; family Megadermatidae; genus Lyroderma; species Lyroderma lyra. Next base: position 23,607 of record PVJL010015395.1, on the reverse strand, counting down.
AGTCACACTGGGTGGTGAACTTATTATACATCAAGGTGACAATGCACTGTAGAATTGTATGCCTGAAACCTATGTGATCCTTGCTAACAGATGTCACCCCAATAAGTCTAACAATAAAAATGAATTAAAAAAAGAAAAAAGAAAATAAGCTGTAAAATTCATCCTATTCCACCTCTTATGAAAAGCTGAAAAGGTCTGTGTCTCAGAATTAAAGTTACAAAAAGTGCTACTGACTGAAATAATCTACTTGCAAGTTATATCCTTACATCTGGCCATTTTTAAGAAATGCTTTCAGTGACATTTTAGCATTTGACAGCTTGGCAAATCAATATTAAGTTTTATCTTCAGCTCCCACAGTAAGGTAAGGGTCCTGGAAAGTAAGGACAACCAAGGCTTAGGGTGACCCTTAAAGCAGGTATGCCTTCGCTCGCTGGGCTTCCTGACGCCTGTGAAATTTATACAGGGCTGACCCCGTATTTACCTATTTTACAGCTAATAGCTAGTACAAACTAAGGCTGGAAAAAAATGTCTCATGTGAAGTTTGGTTCAGAAAAGTTCCCCATTTCAAGACAAAATCTGAAACAGTAAATCAAGTTCACACCCAAATCAGGACTGTTAGTGGGCTCCCCTGCCAAACACTTTACTGCCTGCCCAGGTGTGTAATGGCCAGCACTGCTCCGGGGCAGGCCGCTCGTATTTGCTGGGCTCCAGAGAGGTGAGCAGGTCAGTGTCCAGACCATATACATACTCCTTATCCATCACAGGCAGTCCCATTTCCTTTGAGTTAAACATTTAATGATGTACCATAGCCAGAAATAGTGACCTAAGGGTTTTAGCACATCCTATGTGTTTTGCTTAGTGTTGGACCAGGCACATCGTGGTTTATTCCAGATACAGGGAAGGCTTCCTTCTCTTCGACCTGGCTCAGCACAACACACCCCAGGTCACTTCTGGGCTACTGAACAGGTTTGGAGGACCCAGATTCTCTTCAGTAAGTAGCTGTACGAGGTGCTGGCAGTGGAGAATTGCGGGGTGAGGGTGCTCTCTCTCTGAGTCTAGAAGACAGGGTTCACCCTCGTAATCCTAACAGGTGATCAGCAAATTTTTCCTTAAAATTCAAACACAGATCCACAGTCCACTTGCAGACTCGACAGATGGTGGTGCTCCCTACTTTCTTCAAAATGCCTTGGGCAAATGGCTGCTGAACTAATCCTTGCTCTCCTTTTGCCACCTGGCTACCTGCAGATACTGTGATTCCCTTCTTTCCTTTCTCTCCATTCAGAAACAAGATTATGTTCTCCAAGCAGTAAGTATTCATTTTTCTTGCAACATCCTAACTGCTTCCCACCACTTTATCAGCAAACTTAACACATCTGTAAGTTCATTAAAATCTTTTGATCAAATGCAGCTAATTAAAGGAGAATTAAGAAATATAGAATTCTGAATTTCAAAATTAAGTATTAAGTCTCTTTAGTATGGGGCATACCTAACTAATGTTTTAAAGTTTTGGTTACTCTTGAATTTACATGTTCACATCAATTTTAGAATGAATTTGAACAATTCTTTAAGTTCTGCTGAGATATTAAAAATAAGATTGAATTCTTTATAGTATTAAGTTTTCTCGCTCAAAACCATGATATTCAACTACATTATAAAGATTTATTTTCTCCAGTTAAGACTGTAGCACATTTTCCCCCACAGGGGCCTTCCTTTTTTTTTTTTTTTTCCTCTACTACATATCCTACTAGGCTTTTTTTAGTAGGTAATCTTTCTGAAAATTGCTACTGTAAATTGTATCCATTTTCCTTCCCTAAAATTTCTCAATTAAATATTGCTATTATGTTTGTATATTAACCTTGTGTTTAAATACCATTTTGAACTTTCTTCATTGGTTTTGATAGCTTCTCAGTTAATTGTCCTTGATCTTCTAGGTAGATCATATGCCTTACAAATAGTGAGGTTTGTTCTCACTTTCCAATATTTACATAATTACCTTTTCTTTTCTTATTGCAATGGCTAGGATTTTCAAGAACACTGTTGAATGGAACAAGTAAGGGTATCCTTGTTTGCTCTCTTGACATGAATGCAACTAATATTCTACCCTTAATATGATACACGCATGAGAAATCTTTAAACATGTTTAGGAATTTCTAGTTTGATAGTTTTGTTTTTAATAAAAAATGGTATGGTAAAAAAACTCCAGTTTAAAATGATTCCTCTTGAGGAACTTATGATTAAAGATAAATATGTAACAGATCAATGTTACATTGTTACAATGTTACTTTGATACCCAGGAAGCTCATAGCAAACCAAGTATAATAACTGCATATTATAGCCTGCTTATCTATATTATATTGGCACTATTCCTTCCCAAACCTCCATCTATTTTGATTTATATCATCCTAGACATTTTCCTCTTACTTCACTATTTTATTGCATGGATCTCCTGTCAGTTCTCACAGTTCTCTCTTTAATTGAATGAAATGAAGTATAAATAAAAACATTTTAAAAATGTGGCTACATTTGGATTTAAAATTAATGAGAGAGAGGTGATATGGGCAGGAAAATACTGTGGGACCCTTTAACAACAAATCCATTAGTATCAGGAAATCATGTAGAGACCAAACTATGGTTAATTAAGTCTCCTGGGTGCCCATATGAATCAAGTCTCAGAAAACATCTGGAGTTAAAATGAATTCAGCGGGGTTTCAGAAATCTGGTCCAGAGGAAATCCAGTAGTTAAATGAGGCTTGCTTATACTTATACTGTTAAGCTTAATTATTTGTCATAAGTAGCTATTAGTAAATACATTTTAATTTCATACAATGAAGAGAAACATAGGGGCCATTAACATTTTCAGGTTGTTGAATGTACAATCCCAGGCTATTTCAAATCTTTTTTGGAAGGCATCAAGGAAAAATGATTATACCCATCTTACAGTAGAGTGATCAAACTAAAAAATAACTATTCCTCTCAACAGAAGTATAAATAGGACCCATAATTTATGATATTATTTTGTCAGGCCTTTAACTATAACATGTATTTTTGTAATTTTTAATAAAAATCTCACTTCCTTTAAGGCTCCAAAATGTAGAATGATAAAAATGAATTTTAAGAAGTGGTTTCTATTACCTGTAAATAGGTTATATCATAGTCCCCATATGGTTTATCTCTGTTCCACAACCACTCTTTCACAGACAAATCTTTAAAAGAAGTTAAATTTATGAAAATTGTAATCTGTCTGTCCATTTAATTTTGCATGTCCAACTATTTAACTGATTTGTTTAAAGTGGTAATTTTTTAAATGAAATTCTGTTGGAGGATGAATGATATATATTTATGCTCTTGACAGAGATGACCAGTGTGATATTGTTGTGACTAAGAAACAAAATATAATTCCCAGATATATTATTGTTCTGGCTCATCAAAGCTCCCAAGTTATGTGAGGTTCTTTCATATCCAATCAGGTTAGGCAAATGTAATAGAAGGTGTGCTGGGCTGACACACAGTTTCGTCATACAAATTTTCTGGTAGTTCCTCTTCATCTCCATCAGGAAAATATGTAGGGAATGGTAGATTTTTACAGAAATCCTTATATGCAGGTAATTTTGAATCTCTGATCTGGAGGGAAGAAGCAAAGATCTTATTAATGAGTGCTACCAATTAAGTTACTTAAAGATAGCCTGCTTTATTTATTATTCATAATTAAAGAATATCTGTTTCTAAGGGAGTTCCCTGGTGGTGTAGTGGCTAGGCTTCGGCGCTCTCAACGCCGCAGCCTGGGTTCGATTCCCAGCCAGGGAACTATCCCCACAAAAAAAAAACAACAAAAACAAACAAAGAATATCTGTTTCTATATTTTCTAAGGAACTTGATGTATTCTTTTTATTCCAATAAATTAAGCCAATGATAGATATACAATCTTCTTTGAGTTAATCAGCTCTCATAAGAAAATTACTCTGATTTATTTATCTTATCCATAACTTTTAAATCTCTAGATCTGCCCAAAAGGATAAATTATATCCTATAATTACTATTTAAATATCAGATACATCCAAATTGATTTTTCAAATATAAAAGGTCTGATATAAACTATATACCTAAAAGGCATTACTATCTACTTCTTAATTATTGATTTTATCTATTCATATTATTTTTATTATTTTATTTTCTACCATAAATTATTTTTTTGAGCTGAGGTTTTAAATAATTTAACTAGTATTTTTATCAGCCTTAATTCTAAGAACACATAATAAAAAATAATCAAGTTTTATTAAGAAAATCATCTTATATTTAATAAGCAGCATTCTCATTTAGAAACTAAAGACAGAATAGTTTTTAGCAAAACACACTAATAAACCTGTAAGTCTTTATAATAGCCCTACTGCCTTTATATTCTAAAAATATTTTAATTATATATATCTGTGAATTCATAAATCAAGGAATAGTACAGGTATTGATTGATATAATCTAAAATGTTGGGTTTTATTTTTGGAAAACATCATTGGGTTTTTTAAAGCCTCTTATTCTACAGGCTTCATTCAGAGGGAAATAAAGAAATTACATGTAATTTATACACAGTGTAAAATAAGGCATAATCATTTCGGCAAAAAAAAAAAAATGAATAATTTGGTTGAATAAGTACACAGCTGCTAGGAACAGCTAAGTACAGAAAAACATATCTATTTTAATTCTCTTCATTAAAATTGTTCCAAAACAATTATCAGTAAGTTGCCAAGAAGAAAATGAACTTTTTTTTTCCAATTTACAAACCTTGGGTTGAACTTTAACTTGGATTGGGGGGGGGGGGAGTCATATTTTTTACCAATTTAAACTGTCTCAGAATTTAGACAGTTTAAATAAAACTTAAGCAAATAAACCATAAAACCAACAAAACTTTTTGTGCTAATTTGATAAATGTAAAAATTTAGTCATAAATGTGAATTCTCAGTTACTTTTAACATTTTTATAGATCTGTCATACCTGAGGAACAAAAATCATGCTTATATATTCTAACTACAAACGTTCCAGACTATATGGAATGTATTTTTGTGCGCTACCTCATTCTTTGTATAGTTTTACACACACACACACACACACACACACACACACACACACAGAGGCAAACCAGTGAAATCCTTTGAGGAAAGGTGGGGTTAGGACACACACAAAATGAGCACATCTGAAAGTAAACTTAAATTATAAATGAGGATATCGGGATGAGCACACATGAATGATATTAATATTAATTAATAACGTACACTACATTATGCTGTAAACAGTTCTTTAGGCTCTTGTAACACGTTTAGTGAATCCAAACAACAAAAGCTTGTATCACACAGGCTGGTCATTCCCAGGACTATCTTACTAACTTTAGAATAAGAGAGTTATTGGTAGCCCTGTACAGAGGGAACAAAAGCCCCTGTGGGGTGAGTGGGTGTGAATGAGGCTGCCCGTCCAATAAGAAGTGCCTCATTCTCCACGGGCAAGGGGATTTTATTCATTTACTATGCAGTCACCTGGAGGAATGGAAAAAGTGGGTCAACGTTTCCAAAAGACATACCAAGCTTTTGACATTTAAAACAAGCCCAAAAAAACACTGCCTCAAACCCTCCCCTTAACGTTTGGTGCAGACATTTAAGGTTACAAAAGACAAGTTGTTTAGATGCCATAATTAAGTTAAAAAATTATTTTTAATTCAAAATATTTGTTAAAAATACATTCACTAGTGAGTTAACAGTTCAAAATGTACTGGACATTTCTCTGATGCTACAGTTTCTCAAATTTCTGGAGTCCTCTTTTGGAATTGCCTTTGGTGTGTGTTCAGACTGACTCATCTGTGAGAACAAGCTATCATCCATTAAAAGCGCTGATTGAGGTTTTGGAGGCAACCTTTCATTAAAGTGGATGCACAGCTGAGTAATAAATGTTGATTACAAACTGTTGATAACAACCAGATCAGAAAATCGCTGCACTTATTATGGTCTGCCAAGACAGCTGACCTCCTCACCCTTGTTGGTGCCAATGAAGACGCGGAGGTGGCACCTGGGGGGAAGTTCAGCCGAAAAGCAGCCTCCACCCGCGTATGAAGTAATGGGGGCGGGAGGGACAGGATTTGACAACATTTAAAATTCATCTGTTAGTCACCGCAATTTAGTTATGAAAAGTCATCATTTTTCTTTTTTTTCTTTTATACTGTGACATTTATAATATAATAAATCTGGAATGTGGAGGTAGGGACACACTGAATTATGAAGCCGAAATGCTGAGGAGTACAGTGACAACCTGCTGGCATCAGCTACCTGTCACTGTAGTCATTTGGAGACTGGAAACCTACCGAAACCTAAAAACCTCTAAACTTAAAATGGAAAAAAACTTTGCAAATATTCATCAAATGTAATTTTTTTAAAGAAAAATGAATAATATAGTCAAAATGTAAAGAATGCCAGAAAGGGAATTTTAATTACTGTAAGATTAAAACAAATATTGTACCTTATGCTAGTAAAAGAACCTACTTTAATAAATAAATAAGATTAATACGTAGAAAGAGACCCAATCTGAAAACTCTGAAGTTAAAGTTTCAACTTATTTTTGTTGTGTTAGAAAATTAATAAAGAATATATTTGTTATCACTTCTACTACAAATTAATTTCAGAATGGAAGACTCAAAATTCAAAAGTGATTGATCTCTCACTTTGTATTATACTGGCTTAAAGCCCGGGCAGAATATTTATTTTGTATTCTATTTGATGAAAATAAGTTTCTGAGAGTTCAAGGTTTTGTTCAAATCTATCCTGTACACATTTATTTTCTTCTTTACTTTTTATTTTTGAACATAAACATGAACAATGCAGATTTTTAGGGGAAATACTCAAAGGTACAATCAGAGTAATGCTAATGATAATAATAATAAAATCTCTCCTTAAAATGTCTACCTTTAATCATCTTTTTTCTTGTCTCTCTCTCATTTAATTTCCACCTCATATATTTCTGGTTCTTGTGTCAAAGTACTCTTAAAAAACTAGAGTTCTTTTTTGGAAGGACAGAGATATAGTGATATTTTGGCAATAGTATGTATCCTAATCTCCTTTTTATATTTCTAAAGAACCCCAGTTTACTCTGCTTGCAAAAAGGTCCTACCCTTTTTGCAGGTTCATTGTTTTATAGACATATACTATCGGTTACTTTGTGTAGTTTTTTCTTACCCAGGTGCTATTAAAAGGCAAAAATATTTAGGAGAGAATGTGTGGAAAACAGTCACTTATTTTCAAGCTATATTTATGGGTCAAAGGAGAATTTTATTCACCTCTACGTGTATGAACAAAGAAAAGACAGCTATACATACCTTTACTAAGCAATTTTTATGTCCAGGTACAGAGCCATTTACATAGATTATATTATGCTTTGTGTTTATTCTCCACACCTGAAGCAAGAAATGAAATCAAACTTTAAAAGTTAAAAATCTGAGAACACACGTGCGCGCGCGTGCACGCACACACACCCACACACCCACACACACACACACACACACACACACACAGAGTTCACGTTATTACCCACCTGCAATAACTGTAAAACCTATGAGAACAACCATTAAGTTATTTAAACATTACATTGAAAAAAGCAATAATTAAACACACACATTAAACCTATACTGTGGTGCCTCTGCATTTCGGCATTAATGTAACCATTCCTAAAAAGAGCCACTTCAGAAACTTACTTTTAATCCAAATGCTGTCCTATATATGTTCCCCATTTTTCCAGGCATTTTCGTTCCAGGCCAGACTCTGGCAACATCCTAAATGAGAGAACCAAGACTAGCACACTTAAGCATTCTCAATTTCAAACAGTACTGAGCAAACCAAAATTGTAAACTCAGAGTTGTTGTTATTAAAATGTTTCATTTTCCCTCCCGTTCTGCTAGGTCTCAGTAAAGAATTAAATATGGATTTAGACATTTACCCCTGGGGGGGTAATCTAATCTAAATTAGATTAGAGCAACAAAATAAATACAGACTAAGAACAGAATTAGGAGAAAAAAAATCAATAACAAGGGAGTAGCAACTGAGCTAATACTGGCTGAAAAATAAAAAAGAAAAATAAAGGACATACAAACACATACCACCACCATTCAAAGAGAAAACTGCCTGGCCTGTTTTCACTACTCTCCTGCATTAACTGAGTAAATGGGTTCCATCCACACCACTGCTGCTGAAGTGGTCCTACTCCCCCATCCCTGCATTTGATGTTACCCTCCTTCACCAGCATGATTAAAGGACAGAGTTAGTTATCTGGCTACTGAGTTTGTTTAGCCCTGGTTGTCTCTGATTCACATAAATCAAACAGCTTCACAGTCTCTCTGATTTTGGCTTTCATGATGAATAATAATACTACATCTAAAGCAGAAAATATGAATTACATCTAAAATGGGAAATGTTCTCAGAATACGTGAGTTTCTGATACATAAAAACTTTTCCATCACTACTCTCACAGTAACAGGCAGAACTCCCAGTGGAAGTAGCTCATCATATTAACAGATAAGCAACGTAGCTTAAAAGACAATTCTGAATATCATAGACAAAATATCACTCTTACTTAATTCTACAAATATACTTTGTGATAAGCACTTTGCTTAACATTACATTACTACATTACTAAAAAAAGACTCTGCCTTACCCCATTTAATTTACACTCACCTTAAAAGTATACTCTAACTCTTTAGATCGTAAAGGCATTTTACTGGGTAATCCTTAATGAAAGCATTAAACAAATACACAATGTGTATTTATGAGGATAGGTTCCCTTTATAATTAACAAGCAATTTGTTTGTTAAATAACTAGTCTGCATCAAGTTTCCTCCACTTGTAGCATCCATTGATAATTGCTGGCTGAATCAGTGATTCCTATGATGGTTATCAAACAGTGAAATTCTAACTCCACTATTCCTTTTACATGTTTTAGCCAGGATTATACTGTAAGGAGAGTAGTTCCTTTTCTCCCATTTATTTATTTACATATCCATTCATTTTTTTATTTGTATCAGCGTGAACTCATCGATTCTGTTTACTCCATGAATTCTGTTACTATCATTTTTTAAGTTTTCAGATCAAAATGTTCCATTTTTTTGCAAAGGGGAGCTAATTTAGCTGGTTCCTATGTCCTTTTCACATGCCATCATTTAAAATTTTTTTCAATTACAGTTGACAATCAATATTATATTAATTTCAGGTGTACAGCATAGTGGTTAGACCACTGTATTATTATTCTAGACCAGTGGTTCTTAACCTTCCTAATGCCGCAAACTTTTAATACAGTTCCTCATGGTGTGGTGACCCCCATAAAATTATTTTCGTTGCTACTTCATAACTGTAATGTTGCTACCGTTATGAATCGTAATGTGAATATCTGATATGTGTTTTCCGATGGTATTAGGCGACCCCTGTGAAAGGGTCGTTCCACCCCCAAAGGGGTCGTGACCCACAGGTTGAGAACTGCTGTTCTAGACAATCTTTCCTGTCTCTTTTAAAGAAAAAAAAATCTGTAAAGGAACCAGAGGGGCCAGATGAAAGGGCATATTATCTACTCCCTGATTTCTTGCAGGAGACTTCAGAGAATAGGATGGGAGACAAAGATGGGAATGAGAGAGTAGGTAAAAAAATACTGAGAATACTGAGTATAGGTATGTATTAGAGTTAGACTTTTATAAAAGTCTAAGCAGATGGTATTAAGGAAAAAGAGAAGGAGGACTTAAAGGTATGACTCTAAGACTCTTGCAGAAGAGAATGTATAATTTAATGTTTGCAACTGCATTCTATAAATCTCTAAAGATAAGTACTATGTGAATTTTATTTTCTTGCCATATTGTGTAGGATATAACTAAATGATTCAAGTCTGGCTCTGGCAGTAAGTAAGCAAGGACAGGACCCACAGAAGTGTGACAAGTACTAGGATCCACCTTGAGTCAGACTAAAATTATGTGACTTGATGATCCCAAGGACAGACTACATGTGCAGAACTAAAATATTTAGTATTCAAAAGAGCTTCACTAAGTTATACTTACACCAGTTGAAATAGCTCCAGGTCTCCTATGAGTTTTCGTTTGACCATGAGAAGCAGGTTGGCCCTTAAATCCCCATCTTTTCATGACACCTTGAAAACCTTTACCAATACTGAACAAGATAAACATTAGAGTTTACATACTGGACAGGCTGTACACTTTCTTGATAGTACCTCAGACTTTTAAAAAAGCTCTTTATCTAAAAACTAGAAAAGGCTATATAAGTAAAACAGTGAATGAATATTCCTGTATCTCTGACCTGCTTTGCACCCCTTCCTAGAGTCTCATTCTATACAAAATGATTAATTCAAGATTATGAGACAACAGCAAGCTAAGCACAGGGCGTTCAATCTGAGCAGGGAGTTTTACCATCCTAATCCTATGAAACAACATAGTAAAAGTGGTAAATTTCTACAATTTCCTAAGTACTTATGAGCGATTTGGCAGGTGAGCACTAAGATCCCTGTACCTCTTGGTACCCATGCTCCTGTGTAATCACCTCCCCTTGCGTCTGGGTGGACCTAGCAACTTACTTCTAAGGAATAAACTACGGCAAAAGTGATGAGATGTCACTTCTGGCATTAGGTTACACAGAGACTGTGGCTTCCATCGTGGTACTCTTTTGCTTGCTAGGCTCCACAGGAAGCCAACTGCCCTACCAAAAGCTATCCTGCAGAGAGTCATGAGGCAAGGATGTCGCCAGCCAACAACTTTGGACTCGAGGCTTGCAACAGTCATGTTAATGAGCTTTGAAGCAACTTTTCCCTAGTCAGGCTTGGAATGACTGCAGCCTTGACTGATGCTTTGGTTGCAGCCTGTGAGACACACCCTGAGCCAGAGGTTCCGGGCTAAGTGGTACCGAGGTTCCTGACCACAGAAACTGTGAGGTAATAAATTTTTGTTGTTTTAACCTGCTATGCTTTAAGATAACTAACATGATAGAACACTAAATAAAACAGTAATAGTGCCCTACATGCTGAATGTTTTACTTTCAGAAGATAGCAGATGGTTCCTGGTTTCAAGGTTTGAATAGGAAGCTAATGGAAAAAAAAATCAGAGAGTAACAATTTCTTAAAATATAATTTCATTTTTTAAGACCATTCTGCTATGTTCAAAGTCTGCTAACTAGAGAAACATTCTCCCGTGCAGGCATCAAGTAAACAAAACTAAGGTTTAAAGGATTATTATAGTCTGTCTTTGAATGTCAAATACATCAGTATAAATGGTACAATAAAAGGGCTAGAATGAATTGTAAGTTACACTAGACATATTTTTACAGACTCTTAAGATGAACATTTTTTCAGCATTCATTAGATAACATGTCAATATATTTTTAATATTGTGTTTCCTAACCATAACAAAGTTATTACTGAATAGACAGTGAATAACTCAGGCCATTTACAAAAAGGACCAAAAGCAAAAGACTAAGAAAACCGTGTTATTTCCACAAGGACTCTGCTATGGATTTAACAAAGAATTATCAGGGAGCAATGGATTGAATTAAGTCCATAGTTTGTTTTAGATAAACTATTAAAGATAAGAATTCAACATAAAAAGAATACAAGGGGGTTCCCTGGTGGTGTAGTGGCTAGGCTTTGGTGCGCTCAAGGCCCTGGCCTGGGTTCGATTCCCAGCCAAGGAAACACTCCCCGCTCCAAAAAAAATTTTTCTTTTTAATTCTAAGAAAAAGAATGTGAACTATGTGTAGTACCCAACAGCTGAATATTATCAAATCATAAGTAAAAAGTTATTTGTATATGAATAATTTAATGTAGCTTATACCATTTTCTGCATATTAATCAACCGAACACATCATTTACCATATACACAATTCTTTTTTGCCTCAAAAACTCAAAATAATGCTTTTCCTGATCAAAGAGCTAAAACAGAGAGTCCATGCTACGTTAAATGAAAAAAACATTTTGCAAGAAGAGTAACATCTAAGAAGAAAAACCATGATAATCAAATATTTTACTGAAATTTTGCTTTAATACCTTAAATATTTCTACTTAACACCGAATTTTAGAACATATTTGAAACATAAAAAGCTTGGCAATTTAAAAATAAAAAAGAAATACCTAAAGAGTCATTTGAACCTATGATATTGTTTTGCAATAACACTTTAAAGAAAAAAGAGGAGGGGACTGGCAACGCTAAATCTAAAATGAACATGTTTTAAAAATATCACATCTAACACAGGCCATTGTTGGTAGGAAGTTGCTGGTACCTTCTGAGTTCTCAAACTGATTCATCTCTTAGTTAAAAGATAGTTTAGCTCATTTTAAGAGTAAATGATTATAAGATGAAAATGGTTTCCTGAAAGGGCTAATTATCTGTCACCTAATTACAGATTTTTAATCTAGCTCTAGAACACATCATGTTGTTATACTGTGTACAATGGGAACCTCTCCAATAAGTAACTTTTAAATAAAAGGATAAAACACAAATAACAGGACAAATTATTGGCTTAATTAACACTATGGAGAATAGAGTGCACCTGCTGATACATGGGTGGTAAAGGTATCTATTCTATTGCTTCTCTCAGTTGTCACCCAATGTGATAACAAAACAAAGGAAATGAACTAATCTGTACTTAGCATACTCAGGCACATTTCACATGTAAGGTTTGCAGAGGTTATATAAAATAGAACTTTCATTTTACACAACACATAACACACATGCTTTATCCCCTCCATCCCTTTTCTGCCGTTTTTAGTTAATGACAGCAGAAAAAATCAAATAAAGGAAAATTCAAATTTACACAATGTAAAAACGTCCTGAATTTAGTGAGACATCTGAAAATTAGGAAAATGTAAAAACTGTATTTTATTCAGAGCACTTCTACTTGTTAAATCAAAGATTCATAAAAAACCTCAGAGGTACTATTTAAATTTAGCAGACTTTATTGTCCTGTTTCTTGGTCCATTTCTTGAGTATACGTTAAATTCATGAAGGGTAGAAATTGTGCATTATTTAACCTTAGTGCCCAACCTAGTGAAGCCAAGAGTAATTTTGTTACTAGCTATATAGCTATGTCTTAAGAAAAAAGATTAGTTTCCTTTATTTTGTTCTGTGGTTCCCAAATGTTGTATGATGGGCATGCCTTTTATAAATAAAAGTCTAAGCAGATGGTATTAAGGAAAAGGAGAAGAGGAACTTAACAGTATGACGGTAAGACTTTTGCAGAAGAGAATGCATCATTTAATGTTTCCAACTGCATTCTATAAATCTCTAGAGATAACTACTATGTGAATTTCATTTCCTTGTCATATTGTGATGAATGCCCAAATGTCTGCCAGCAGACACACAGGTTTTAATAAAAACCCATCAGTATTTCCCCACTGTGTGGGAAACTGCCTTTGGTTGCATGGTTCTGGATACACTTGCATGTGCGGATAAAACAAAATGCCCATGAGGTGAGGAATGCTCTCAATTCCATCCATTCGGAGTCCTTTGAGGACGTCCTCTAAAATTCTCATCACCCAGTCTCCCCCTCACCACTGGGTTCTTCTACCAGTCAGGGGTGTCCAACCTTATGGCTTCCCTGGGCCACAATGGAAGAACTGTCTTGGGCCACACATAAAACACACCGACACTAACGATATAGCTGATGAGCTACAGAAAAGGCCGCAGAAAAATCTCATACCGCTTTAAGAAAGTTTTCCAATTTGAGTTGGGCGGCATTCAAAGCCGTCGGGCCGCAGCGGGTTGGACACGCTTGTTTCTCCTCTGCACTCCTCTTTCTCCTTCTTGGGAAGCAAACGGCTTCTCCCTGTCATCCAAACCCTGCACTCTGTCTTTCTCTCCAACTGTTCTCTGGAACACACTCTGAGATTAACCCCTTAATTCCCAAATCCAAAGCCTTTTATTAAAATAACTTTTTATTATGTAAGTTTTAAAAATATATTTAAAAGTAGAGACTAGCACAATGAAATCCCTATGTATTCATCACCCAAAGTCAAGCAATTATCGACTCAAGGATTATTTTGTTTCATCTATTCCCCTCCCCTACAACTCCAATGGATTATTTTGAAACAGATTTCAGACATCACTTCATTCATAAATAGTTCAATGTGGATCTCTAAAGGATAAGGATCTTTTTTAAAAACAAAACCACATTACCTTTATCACGATATAAAAATTAGTAATTCCATAACAAATATAGTCAGTTTTCAAATTTGTATGATCTCTTAAAATAGAAGAGCTTTCCTCTATCCCTCATTCTTAACCACCCTCTCCCTACTACCCCTAATCATCATTTCCCCCCATTTTTGTGCTTCCCTAATGCTCCTTGAGAAGTTCCTTTTCCCTTGCTGCTACACGAAAAGATGGTCTTATTATAATTAAAGTCCTGCCTCTGACCCTCTTCTCACTATGGTTTAAACCAGGTGTCGGCAAACTATGGCCGGCGTTGGTCACTTGTTTTTATAAGTAAAAGTTTTACTGTAACACAGCTATGCACACTTATTTACTGATTGCCTGTAGCTGCTTTGGACCTATAATGGCAGAGCTGGTTGCAACAGAGACCATAATGCTGGTAAACCTAAAACATACTATCTGTCCTTTGAGAAAAAAGTTGGCTGACCCCTGAAGCTATTACTAATAAGATGGGAGTTCCATAAACCTTGCCCTCTGGCCACAATTCTGCTATGCTAGCATCCAATTTTACAGATGCATCAAAGATATCCATCCAGAAGTACCTCAGCCATTCAATTACAATGTTTCAAAAACAAAAACTGATCATCTCCCTCTCTTCAAGCTATCCCTTCCAAGGCCACTAGAGTGAAATTCTCACATTAATAAGCTATCGCACAAGCTGTCTCCTGTTCTAAAAATAAAAAACCAAACAGCAACAATAACAAAAACAAGCAAACAAACTAAACCACAACCTTAAATGTTTCCTAGCAATTTCTTTAGCTTGGGGCATATAAGGCCTTTTATAACGTGGTCCAGAGTCTACCTTTTCATACACTGCCCATCACAAATCTAGTCATAGCAGGTTACTCTGTGAATCCCTAAATATTCCACTCTTTCATGCCTTTGCTCATTCTGTTCCCTCTGCCTCAAACACTCTTCTTGCTGCAATGCCCATCTTTCCACTACTACCATGAAAAAGAACTGAAAGTTTTTGTCACCAAGTGTTGGATCAGGTGTAATGTACTTTAAACAAAAAAGGGCAATTTTTACTAAAATAATTTACATGTATGTAAAAGGCCCTATTAGCTAATTTACTATCTCCATCAGGATTAGCTTCTAATTTATGATGAACTAATATGGCACAAACATTTTAATCTTTAATTATAGCTTCTCCTTATTTCAATAAACTCACCCAGATATCATCTATCTACTTTCATCTCCACAAATTTCAAGGATAAAGCATTTCTACTGAAGATCCCTATAAACTCTGGGAGTCAGCTTCTACCCAACTCAGTGTTGTCTAAACCGATTTGATCAATGATGTATAATGCCTGAGCCCACAAGTGAGTCATGGTGGACTCTCTGTGTTCCAACACCTGTGGCTACAAGCTGGCATGAAGTAACTGTATAGTTGTTGCTCTCTAGATGAGTTTATGGTAACATGGCCTGAAATGTAGGTATTCTGTTTCTGTATGAAAACTGTAACATTCCCTTCATTATCTGGGAACATTTTAATCAACAAGTGACTGCTAAGAGTGCACTGTTTATACAGCTTTCTGACATCAATAGTACAAAGAGCCAAATATGCAGTCACTTAGGCAACCCTTTGAATCCTTTTATGCAAGAGAGCATTTTCTGGTTGGCCTAAATAAATTCAGAACACCAACTGCTGTCTGAGTTCAGTCTGCTCTTTTTGAAAAAAGAGAACTTAAATAACCAATTCAGTAATATTATGACCAGACGTAACAGTTTTCTGAAGGTTTTTAGCCATATCCTTTCCTTTAGTAGATCAGAAAACCGTATTACCATGTACTGTAAATATATTGTTATGTATTATTGCTTCATTAATATATATAAGTATGAGTTATGCCTTTTGGAAAACTGAGGGATTATTTTTTGGAAACAAGAATTTTAGAATTTAAAGGAAGCCATTTAGTCTGACACCCTTATGTTAATAAAATCTACATCCAGAGAAGTTAATCCACTTACCAAAGGTCAGATACCTGGTAAATGAAAGAGTCTGTTCATGCTTTCGACCAGGTCGTACTGCCTCTTGAGAAATAGATTAGAGCAAAAACATTAAAGCCTCCAACAAATCAGATAGACATGAAGCTATTTTCCTTTACTTGTCATTATTTTCAATTACAATGGACATACAATATTATATTGGTTTCAGGTGAACAGCACAGTGATGAGACATTTATATAACTTACAAAATCCTTATTCTGATACATCTGGTCCCCATCTGACACCGTGTAGTTATTACAATGTTACTGACTATATGCCCTATGCTGCACTTTACTTCCCTGTGACTATTTTGTGACCATGAACTTGTACTTCTTGATTTCTTTCCCTTTTTCATGCATGCCTCCTGCACTCCTCACATCACCCCCACAAATATAGTACCTATCTGACGCCACCATATTTATTGCTGCATTATTGACTCTATTCCCACGTTATATCCTACATCCACATAACTATTACTTTGTAACCACCAAACTGAACTTCTCAATATGAAGCTTTTCCAAGGGCATTATCATCACTCCATAAATTCTACATGTAGCAGGTAGTATATGGTCTTGAAATTACCTAGAGTGCTTTGTAAAGCTATACAAAAGGTAGTCTAAAAAAAGGCAATAATTTGGTGTATTAGAAAATACATCTGGGTATCTACCCAAAAAACGTGAAAACCTCAGTCCGCAAAGATATATATATATATATATATATATATATATATATATATATATATCAGTGTTCATCACAGCAATATTCACAGTAGCCAAGAACTGGAAAGAGCCAAAGTGTCGTCCTCTGACAGCTGACTGGATAAAGAAGCTGTGGTACATTTACACAATGGAATACTACTCAGCCATAAGAAATGATGAAATAGGGCCATTTATGACAACATGGATGGACCCTGAGATCATCATGCTAAGCAAAATAAGCCAGACAGAAAAAACCAAAAACTTCATGATTCTACTCATATGTGGAACATAAAGTTGAAAGCCACAAAGAAACAAAAACTCATGGACACAGTCAATAGTTTAGTGGTGACCTGAGGGTAAGGGGGAAGGAGGGAGGGACGGGGACTCAAACACATGGTGATGGGAAGAGAAATGACTCTGGGTGATGAACACATAAGATAACACACAGACGATGTATTGTGGGAGTTCCCTGATGGTGTAGTGGCTAAGGCTTCGGCGCTGTCAACGCTGCGGCCTGGGTTCGATTTCCAGCCAGGGAACTACTCACATTTTAAAAAAAAAGAAAAAAAAAGAAAACACATAGATGAAGTATTGTAAAATTGTACACCTGGAACCTATGTAATTTTTACTAACAAGTGTCACCCCAATAAATTTTAATAAAAAAATTTTAAAAAAAAACAGAAAATACAATGAAATTCCTAATAATTTAATGTTTTTTAATCATTTAAAAAGATTTTTCTTATTGAAGAAAACAAAGATATTTTTCCTTTTAAAATCTGAAATAAATTAAAAAGCAATAGTGTATCAGTAATAGGGACAGTAGACAATACCCCTGAGCATTTACTATGTGCCAGGCCTTGAGCTAAGACCTTTCTGTGCATTATCTCATTCAAACATTACAGCATGTCTGTGAGGGAGGTGCTATAATTATTCTCATGTTAAAGATGAGGTAACAGAGAGGCTGAGAAAGCTGTCTAGGTCACAGAGCTACTAAGAAGCAAACCCCATGCTTTTAGCCAATCCCTAGATTGTCCCCAATTAAGCCTTAATTTTACTGACTATAAGTTTAAAAAAATGCTTCTCTGTAGACGGAGAAGTGAGGCAATTATAAGTGCCTACCATAAAAAAAATTTAAAGCAACAAAACAGCAAAATATAACCCTGAAACACTACCCTCCAAACTCTAGCCTTTATCTTGAAACAGACATTCACTTGATTCAAGAGACACTGTTTCAAATATACGGTTTTATCATTAATTTTGAAAATTGTTTCACTAATATGTTTAAAATTTCACTGCTTTGAATAACCAGTAAACCAAGTAACTTATGAAAAATGAAATGAAATCTCCAATGTGCAGGGCTGGGCAGGAATTGTACCCTGAAGGCAGCACGAGCTGTTTTCTCCCGTCTCCGAAGCACGACGTCGGGGGCAGGTTTCTGACAGTGTGCAGGCAGCCTTCGCTGAACAGGATGCAGGACTGGGCACAGTGCCCGAAGAGTTCTCGGTCTTAAAGAATTCACCTGGCCTTTGAAACACCTAAGACTCTGATACACAACAATATTTCTGTTTACATTTTGATATTTTAATCAAAGAACCCAAACTAACTGAATCTCAGTAAATGTGCAAAGGTGCTCTATCAATCACTCAATCCCTCCCAGTCCTCCTTTCATTTTTTACTATCAGGGGTAACATTATCAGGGTAAGTACTTAATTTTCTATTTTGAGGCCAAGGAGCAATGAGAATTTAAAGGGCATTGATGACTTTAAAGTAGATTTTGCCAGAAACTGCTATTAAAGTATTCAGATTATACCTGAAAATACATGGGTTGATTCAATCAGCATGTTTTAAGTAGCTGAATGAGATGTTTTTCTGATTCCAATCTCGAAGGGAGGAAGGGAAGGAAAGGATGGAAGAAAAAAAGGGAGGGAGGGAGGGAGGGAAGGAGGGAGGAAGGAAGGAAATTCCAGATAACCAGAAAAAAATTGCTTCAGGTATGCCACTGTCATGAATTCAAAGCTCAGTAAGACACCTGGCAGAAAGTGTCCCCTTGCCTACTGTCACGGATGCATCATCACCACCGGTGTCCTCCAAGTCCTCTGAAACAGAGACCTGGCATTTTCCCCTAAATAATGCAGAATGCACTTTTAGTTTTTTGTTTATCCTTTCATTCTTTTCTGATTTCTTTCCTTAAAAAACAAATACAAGAACAAAAAAAACCACTATAAAATAATAAGCCCCACTAAGATTCGACAGAAAACAACGTAAGCTAAACATTCCACATTAAAGACAGAATCAAGTCATACCTCATCTTATCCACTATTTATAGATTATATATGATCAATATTGAGAGTGAAAAAATGGAAAACAGACCCCAAGCCATTATCTATTAGAAGTTAAAATGGAATACAATTGCCATTACAGACTAAGAATATAAACTTTATAAGGGGACTAGAATTGGGTGGCAGTGTGGGAACACATTATTATATATGCTAGTATTAGAACTCTATTTAGATGAATTACAGAAGTGCCATATTTAAAAAGCAGGGTCTTATTATTTACTAATAGCATAATAAAATTGTGAAAAATTATTCTGCTAGAATGGTTTTATGTATCAGATGAAAAAAAATCTTGCCCACATACCTTAAACTAAATTTGTATTCTCAGACCCTCTGGATAAAATACTATTTCTGGTTATAAAGGTAAAAATTAAAATGAACTCTGGTATATATATGAGGGCTATCCAGAAAGTATCCAGCCGTGAACCATTCTCCTGTTATATTGACATTGGCTGGATTTTATCCGGAGAGCCCTTGTATATTCACCTCAAACTCCCAAGTGCCACTGGTACATTGATTTATTAATGCAGAGAACTATACCCAAATCCAGTACGGGTGAACACAATCTATATTTAAATATAAGTAGATTTCCAATGCAAGTATTAAAAGAAGAATACTTAAAACTTTTAAGAAGGTCTTCAAGAAGAGGCATGCTACTGTTGGTCACGGGTTACTTCAGAAGTAAATAGAAAAAAAAAAAAAAAAGTAAGTAAGTAAGTAGGGAGTTTCCTGGTGGTGTAGTGGCTTAGGGCTTTGGCGCTGGCGCTGTCAGCGCTGCGGCCTGGGTTCGATTCCCCACCAGGGAGCTACCCACATACTACAAAAAAAAAGAAGTAAATGGATTTTATTAACACTATTTTCTTAAATTAGTATTTTTTAAGTTTTCTTATTTAGTTATTTCTAATGTATGTTTACTCCAGAAATTAAAACTGAAGGTAAAAAAAACTTGAAATACTCAAAATGAACATATTGTGGGCCATTAAATAAATCACAGCATGTTTATAAAGGAGTTCAAGTTATACAGTTTGTTCTCTGAACACACTGGAGTTAAATTAGAAATCAACGACAGAATATTATTTTTGTCTTTTAATCAGTTACAGTTATCTTATTTTCTGATGTTTAACTAGCTTTGCATTCCTGGGCAAACACTGCTGTCATACTACATTCTTTCTTTTTTTAAAATGCTTTTCTTGTTCTGTTATATTTGGTATCAGTGTTCTCCTAGCTGAGTAAAATGTGTTGAATAGCTACTAATCTTTTTCTATGTTCTGAAATATTTGAAATTAGATGGCAACTACTGATTCCTTAGAAACTTGGCAGAACTTTCCTAAAAAAACTATTTGGACAAGGGGAGATTTTATTTAGGAATATTGGTGGTTAGATCTTTAACTTCTATTTAAGTTTTCTT
This sequence comes from Lyroderma lyra, assembly GCA_004026885.1. Taxonomy (NCBI): domain Eukaryota; kingdom Metazoa; phylum Chordata; class Mammalia; order Chiroptera; family Megadermatidae; genus Lyroderma; species Lyroderma lyra. The sequence continues at coordinate 2,964 of PVJL010015395.1, read as the reverse complement.
ACTGTTCAGGGAAATCTGATATATTTCTCTATACATTTTTAAGTGCAGTCTAGTTTTTAGAACTGGCATAAGGATTTACGTAACATTCTCATTAATGTCCTCCATATATACACAGTAACTAATATTAGTATGGTCACTGCTTTAAGCAGTTTTGCACATATTTCTCATGTAAGTTATTTGTGCCTTCTCATATTTTTCTTCTACAGACTTCAATATATTGTCAATGCACTGGTGTTATGATTTATTGATCAATTTTTTTTATATTTTAGTAATATCTGCTTTAGCTTTATTATATCTATTTTACTGTTTTCAGTTTTTTAATATAAATATGTACTTTCCCTAAACTGTCTCTATGCTTAGAATCCAGGTCCTCCTTTTCTTCTTCTTGTGTTTTGTCTCTCTGTGTAATGATGGCTATCAGTAAACCTGTTATTCTCATTTCTGTAGTTTCATCCAATTTTGATGAAGATATTTGGTAGTGATATTCCTTTCTTTTAGAAGCAAGTTCAGAAGATGGTTTAGCCATTGCATTAATACCCACCATATGGAATGTTTTGTATTTCCATTTCCCTCCAGGCTTTTAATGTCTCACCGGGTCAGGCCCTCTAGACGTAGTCTTCCATCGGTCACTAGACAGGATCCTTGATCTGTGCCTTTTATAGTAGTATTTTCTTTCACTGAGATGATTTTTTTTCCCCAAGCATTTGTTCTTGGAGAAAAAAAATGAATTCTAAATTCTGGACCTGATGATTATCTGGTACAAGCAGCTATGGATAGAGTCTTCTACCTATAAAGTGATTCATAGCCATCCCTATCCTTGTGTCTACTAGTGTTAGTACATTTGTTATTATATCTGCTTTCATAATAATAACAATCTCTACTTCTGCTCCGTGATCTCATGTTAACATGATCACTGCTATGAGATCTTGATCTGCTTGTGCTTTCTCTAGTTAGAGACAGAGTTTGGCTGCTTTTCAACCAACTATTTACTATCTCTAGTTCTTGATGTTTTTTTCAGTATTCTCCCTGAAGGTCTGCTACGCTCCCTGCTTTGGGATTGTTTTTTTGCAGTGTTTTATTTCAAAGATAAAGATTGTTTTCTACAATTCTTGTGATGATCCCACTTCTAATTCTGGGAATATGAATCTCATCTTCTTGATCCTCCTCTGCACATGTTTCCACGGTTATGTAGGGAATATACTCTGTCTCTGATACATGAGCTCAGGTCTCTGGGAGAGGACAATGAAGTAGATTGTTCCTCTTCCTCCTTTGATCTGATTCTTATACCAGAATCCCAATGATCTGTATTTATCTGCTCATCCTTTTTAAGGACAGAGTGTGGAGATGAACATCTACTATTCATCATCCCTGTCACCAGAATGGTAAGACTGATCTTGTTCTGGTGTGTTCACTGTCTCCGTTATGTCATGACAATCAAACTCCTCAGAATCAGACGACAATACAATGAGTTCTGGGGTCTTCTCAGTGAGTGGTTTAAAAAACCCAACAATGACACAATCATCTGAAGAGGAATCACTGTCACCATTTAGGTCCTCATTGCTTTGCACAACTTGTATCTGAGATGTGGCCCCTCCTATTACAAGTTCTCTATCTAAAATGTCAGAAGCATTGAAAGAGGAAGACATGGCAGGATGTACCAGTTCTGAGCCTCTAGAAGATGGCCCTGGAGTTTCATCATCCCACGGTGCCTGACTAACAGTGGCAACATTCATAACTAGCCCTTGGGTCTCAGCTTCATCTGGAGACATAATGACTGAGTAGGCAGGATGACCAACTTCTTCATAGGAAGGAGCAGGGCAATCATGACAGCCTCCCCAGTCAAAGCCTGCCTTGTTAAACAAAGATTGAGCATAACTCAAAAATTCATATATAAAAGGTTCTGTCCAATCAAGTAAAAATGGCCTTAACTCAGACACAAATGCTTCACTCTCCAAGTCATAGATAGTGATGTGACTCATGATGACTTCCAGCACTTCATTCACTAAAGATCCATGAGCTCCAAAAAGAACTCTAAGTTTGTGCTTTAACCAGGGTACTAATCTGTGAAAACGAGATGGCTCTATACGAAAAAAATCAGCTGAAATGTCACCACTTGATCTGTGCCTTGCACAGTAGTGACAGTGCTGTTCACTGGGATTACTTTCTTCCCTAGCATTTCTTCTTTCAGACAAGAACTGAATCGTAAATCCTGTACTTGAGGACTGTTGAGAATAATCAGCTCTGGATTGAGTGTTCTGCCTGTAAGTTGATTCAGAGCCATCCCTATCCTCTGTGACATTCATATCTAGCTCTTGGGTCTGAGCTTCATAAGGAGATGGTATGACTGAGGAATCAGGATGGCCACCTTCTTCATAAAAAGGAGCAGTGCAATGATGAGAGTCATTCCGGTCAAAGCCCACCTTGTTAAACACAAACTGAGCATAAGTCATAAATTCATGTATAAAAGGCTCCGTCCAATCAAGTAAAAATGGCCTTAACTCGGACACAAAGGGCTGACTCTCCAAGTCATAGATAGTGATGTGACTCATGATGATTTCTAGCACTTCATTCACTAAAGCTCCATGAGCTCCGAAAAGAACTCTAAGTTTGTGCTTTAACCAGGGTACTAATCTGTGAAAACGAGATGGATCTATACGAAAAAAATCAGCTGAAATGTCACCACTTGATCTGTGCCTTGCACTGTAGTGACAGTTCTGTTCGCTGTGATTACTTTCTTCCCTGGCATTTCTTCCTTCAGACAAGAACTGAATTGTAAATTCTGGACTTGAGGATTGTTGAGAATAATCAGCTCTGGATAGAGTGTTCTGCCTATAAGTTGTTTCAGAGCCATCCCTATCCTCTGCGACACTCATATCTAGCTCTTGGGTCTGAGCTTCATCTGGAGATGTTATGACTGAGCAATCAGGATGACCACCTTCTTCACAAAAAGGAGCAGGACAATGA
>PVJL010015394.1:13839-24577 GCA_004026885.1 Lyroderma lyra | reverse complement strand
TTTTTTTTTTTTTTTTTTTTTTTTTTTTTTTTTTTTTTTTTTTTTTTTTTTTTTTTTTTTTTTTTTTTTTTTTTTTTTTTTTTTTTTTTTTTTTTTTTTTTTTTTTTTTTTTTTTTTTTTTTTTTTTTTTTTTTTTTTTTTTTTTTTTTTTTTTTTTTTTTTTTTTTTTTTTTTTTTTTTTTTTTTTTTTTTTTTTTATTGCACTGCTTGGTTCCCAAATTTCTATTTGATTCTTTTTATTGTTGCAATTTCTTGGTTAAAGTGTTCCTTTTGTTTAGACTTTTTTTTTTTATCTGAGATGATTTATCTGAATCTGAGTACTCAACCAGCATTCCCTGAGCTCTCTGTGTATTTTTAGGAGTTCAGTCTTGAATTGTGTGTCATTTAGATAATATATTCCCAAATCTATAAGTTCCTTTTCTGGAGATTTTCCCTTTTCTCTCTGAGATGCTTTGTTCCTGAGGGACTTCATTGTAGTTGAGGTGTTTTCTTCCTGGGCATAAGGGCTTTTTTCCCTGGCAGACATGGAGAGGTCTTTCTTTCGCTTCCCAGTTGGTGTCACTACATTATCTTACAGTATTTTCTCTTGGTTGTTAGATTTTCTCACTCTTGGAGCTGTCCTGGAGTGTGGGCTCCTTCTCTGTGACTCAATTGCCTTGGTTTCAATGCACCTCTTCTTTGGTGAAATGTGGTGGGTGATGATATCCTCTACCTCTTTGATTTGTGTGGACAGAGGCTGCTGTGCCCTTGTTTTAGTTTCCCTGAGACCCTCTGCTGGTTCCCTCAGGGAGTGAGTTTGTTGGGAAGGGCTCAGAGCTTGTTTGCAGCACAGGGTAATGAGGGTTTAGGGGAGAGCAAGGGGAAGCAGCCAGGATCTGTGTTGACAGTATCTGCCTGGTGGTGGGGGTAGTGCGGTTCATCACTGCTGTTTGTCCTGAGGTTGCTCTTTACCCTAGGTACTGGCTCAGCTGTGGAACAGGGCTTTCTCTTCACCTGGAGCACTCAGGGCTGGAGCAGGTGCACTCTGTAGCATAAGCCAGCTCATCCATCAGGAGAGTGCCCAGCCTTGCCTGGCATGAGCTGCAATACAAGCCTGGCCCTCCATCAGGAGTGTGCCAAACCTCAGGTGGCTGTGCGCCACCAAGCAGGCTCAGCCCTTTGTCAGGAGTGGACCGAAACTGGGGATAGGACACTACACAGCAAGCCAGGCCCTCAGTCAGAAATGCACTGGAGCTGGGGGATGGGAGCTGATTTATCTGGTCCCCTCACTGAGCTTCCACTGTCTGCTCCTCTACCTGCCTGGATCATGCTGCACTTTAGCCTGTTTTCTGCAGCCCCCTCCTCAGTCCTTCTTCTGCCAACCCCAGATTTTCAGTCCCTTTTTTGCCCTGCCACCTTCCCTTTTCTCCCATTTGCCTCCCACTGACCTCTAGGTATTTTCTTGTTGTGGGTGGATCTCTCAGCTGAGGCTGTCATTTGGGGATTCCCTTGCTGGATTTTGGCTGTTCAGTTTTATTTTCAGGAGAGGTTTCAGGGACATCCTCTCATGCTGCCATCTTGATCCACCCTCAGAACTCCAAGGTTTTAAGCAACCAAAAGAACTTTAAAAACCACACTTAAGCATGTATATATTATTATATTATATAACAGAATTATCATCATTGAATAGTGTTATTAATAATTTCTCCATACTTCAGCAGCATTCATTTACTTTTTAAAAAATAACTCTAGGAGATTTTAAAGTCAATCATTATCCAAGTTAATTTTCATAAACCTAGGTATAACAAAAGACACCATAATTAAAGTTAATAACCGTAAAAGAATGTCTATTTAACGAAAAGTTAAACAAGCCTTTTAAACCTAGGTGAAACAAACTTAAAACTTAAACCAGCCTTAGTATAAGATATTTTCTTAGATCACATGAACCTGTAAAGTACCTGGGTTAATCTTTATAATTTGTCTAAATTTATATCAGCATATAAAAAAAATTTTTAGGCCAATAAACATTATAAACTGAAATACCATCCAGAGGTGAAAAAAAAAACATGTCATAGACAAAAGATAGAGAAACATAGTTAACAGAGATCAGACACATAAAGAGAACTATTCACAATTGCAAAGAGGGCCCAAGATTTTCTATTTGTCCCCAACAGTTCCCAGGAGGCTGTAAAAAATAGGGGCAGGGATCTGGTTTGTGAGATTAACTGCCTGTGTTTGTAAAAGCACCCTCTCTTCTTTTTAGTTATCTCAGTCTCAGGCAGTAATGGCTGTGTTTACAGTCCTGGCTATGTGCAAGACCTTGAAAGTTACTGAGAGTAAAGATAGCCAAGAGGAGAGTCAAGAGGGACTGAGGATGAGCCACTCATGGTGCATGGAATGTCTCATGATAGTCAGATGAGGAGATCAAGGTGTGTCTCCCAAGATCCTCTGAACCAACAGTCTCTGACTTGGGAGTTATGGAATTAGTACACTGGTTACTGCATACACCGTAGAAAGAGAAGAAAGCAATGACTGTTAGAGATGAGGGCATCCTTAGTACATCTAAGGTCAAGGGTCGTGAAATGACCATCAGAGGTGAGAGCATCCCCAGCACATTTAAGGCCTAGGGTTGTGGACCCAGTCTGTGGAGTTCCCTGTGCCCCATGGACGTCTCTAGGTCTATCATTTACTGACCAATGCCCATTAACCTGTGAGACAATGATCAGGTCCAGAGAAAGTAAAAGTTAAATGGGGAGCATGTCACCAAAAAGAAACTATGGGGAGCTGCCAGAGAGGAGGAAGACTGTGTGTCTCAACTAGTGCTCCCGTCAGTTGAGCGGGTTTTTGACTTGACCCTGGTGGGACCTTGTCCTATACTCCCAGACCACACCAGGTTATCCTGTCATGGAAGACTCATTTTGAGTAGCAGACACCCTGTTGGCTCTTAATTTGTTTGTCCCATGCCCAATAAGGTGTGACCAAGGTGACTCGTTTGTACCCAAGAAACAGAAAGGGGCCTCACACCAAATTCGGCAATGGAAGTTCACAACCAACAGAGAGATTGACTTTTGATTCTGCTGGAGAGTGGCCCCCACCTGGAAACATCAATTTCTGACCCTCAAGAGAGGGGATCTGAGAGAGGCTCTGGAGAGCTGTGATGGGAGGAAGCCCCGCAGGAAAAGGAAGGAGGTAGAATCGAACTCCCAAGTTTTAACACCAATGTTGGTTTGTTTGTTTTTTGGATATCCCTGGTCATTTGCAGAATGTTTCACAAGACTCAGGAAGAGTTTTATTTAAAGAAAGAAGTACAGACAGTTTCTACAATATCAGGATGTGCTGGTTGCCTGTTAAAAATTGCAGGTGGAATCGGGGCAGCAGTAACCTTGTCCTTGTAGCTGGCCAAGGTCAGATAAGCTTGTTTCCCAAGGTCAGGGCTGCTGTTTTGAGAAGTGGCAGCAGTATCCCTATCAACTCTTTGATTTTGCAGCTTGCAAGCTCAGCTAAACTTGGTTTCTGCAAGTTCTCTCAAGCTTTTTTTTTCTTTTCCTGTCTCATCAATTACCATTCAGCCAGAGTGTTATATACAGAATGATTAATATACTTTATGTGATTGAATTAACACTTGAAAGACTTTAAGTGTTCTTAAATATATCAGAAAGATGGAAATTATTATATTTTAAAATTATAATCAATGTGGTTTAGAAAAACCAAGAATTTATAAATAAATGAAATAATAATAAACAGCCTGTGCTAACAAAACTCAGTAGAAAAACATGCTTAATCTTTTTATCTGTATCACAATTCATATTCTACAGGTGACACACATATGATATATAAATTGTATTAGAAAATTATAATGGGACAGTCTCTAGATAAGTCTGTGTGATAAGCAACATGGACATAAATTTCCTTGTGTATCATCAATATGCACTTTTGGCAATGCCATCAATCTGTTCATGTCACAAATTATTCACATGTCTTCTATCATTGCTCATTTACAATATGTTCACCTCTTCCTTTTCATACAAGTTTGTGATGAGAACACTTTCAGTGCATACTAGAACGATCCCTGCTGGCAATGTGTGAGAATATTACTAGGTGACGTGAGTCGTGGTTCTAATCCTCTGACACTAAGGCCAGTGTCACCACTGAGATGAAGTCAGGTGGAGGAGAAAGATGCCTGCTCTCCTGGAAGATGGGAAGAGAAAGGAGCATCCAGAGTCAGCACAGAGGGTGTGTCAGGCTGTGTCTCCTCCAGCAGTGGCTTTACCTGGGCTCTGGGACCTGCTGCCACCAGGTATCCCTCTCAGTAGTTCCTGTTCTACTAGAGGTGCCCCCTCCCAATTCCTACACCTGTGCCCAAGGTGTCTTGGCTTCTGTCAGCTCCTCCCTGGCCCAAACCCCTAGTAGCTACCTGATTTGTCTAGTACCCTGGGCCCATGGTCCACCATTCAGAATCTTATTTATTACAGTGCTCACAGCCTGCAGCTCAGGTATCAGCTCTAGGAGTATCTAGGTTCTATAGCACACACCACTTCTGCTAAATATATGGGGTTTCTCCCAGGTCCCTCAGTAGATCCTACATTGCTATCAATTTCAACTCTTCATTCCAGCCCAAACTCTCCCACATAGATTAAGTGCCATTTCCTTGGTGAGGTGCTTCCAGTACCTCTCGACTCCAAATATAAGGAAATTAGATATGCTCTCAGAAGAACTTACTACAAAATGGAGTAAACCCCAAACCCACTTTCTCAGAACCCAATGTAGCTTGTATTTTTATCTTCCCTCTATACTTTTACTGCATTAACCCTCAAACCTGGCCGTGTACTTCAACCCCTATACCATTTGACACCATCGTTCATTTATACCTCTGCCTTCTGTCTTCTCTTGCACTCTCTTGTCCCCACAACTCATGGCCTCTACACCAGAAACTTATCCCTATGACCCACTTTCCCTGTGGCCTCTTTCTTATCAAACTGTATCGCACATGTGTATAATGTTTATTTTCCAACACTCTGACTCATCCATTAGTGTCTTAAACTTCGGTGGTAATGCTCACAGAAACTTTAAAGGCTGTGTATTCAGAATAATGTCATTGTGGGTTTTTGCAGTGTTAGAAGGATTACAAAGGATAGAAAGGGGCCCATATTCTGGCATCCAGAGTTCTGCAATATAGCCATTCTTCCATAAATGAACAGGCCCTAAGAGAGACACATGGTGACTGCATACATTGATTTTCTAAAAGGACCTGTAGCTTAACATACTTAACAACTTAACTGGCTGTGGAGTTTGTGTGTCCATGAGGGACCATTTGTATTTGGTAAGTGTATGTGTATGAATGTTTCTGAAAGTACAGCTAAAATTCTGTGAGTATGAGTCACTATTTGCATAAAGATGTGGTGTACTGTATTTGAGTGTGGGAGTATGCATGTCCATATTAATTGCATATGTGTGTGCATATGAGTTCCTCTGGGTGTGTTGTCTGCATAACCTACCATGACTTGGATCTCTGGAGTATCAACATAGGGAAAGTAGATCATATTGTAGCTTTATTTGTGGGACAATTCAAGACTCCATTTGAACTTCTAATTTATGTTACTCAATTATGAAAGCAACAAGTGCTCATTACGTACAATTTTTCAAAAAATTGAGGTAGATACTATGGCAACCATTGGATTCTTTTGAATTTAGTAAGTAGCATTGGTTTGTCTGATAGTTACAAGAATGGTAGAATCTACCTGTTAAAACTATTTTATCCTGCTGATTTATATGTGAGGGACACTTATTTCTTGTATGCATATGGTTCTGTGTCTACTTTTTATCACTAATGGAAGTCAATAATGGTAAACTATACTTTCCTATAAAATTTTCTATACATGGCATGGACTTGTGCAAATGAGTCAAATTAATCAACTGATTTGGCAAATGAGTCCAGTGATTATTACTATGAAATATAGATACCATGTTCTTCCTTTTACTTGTACATCTCTGACAATTATGCCTCAGCCAGGTATTTCATCTCATTTCATTTCACAGGTAATGATTTAAGTGGTGGTTCCTCTGTATGGGATAAAGATGGGGAAAAAATTAGATTTGGGCAGAAAAAGTTCTAGAAAGTACAGTTCCAGGGAGAAACACACATCTATTTGCAAGTTCCTTGGGTGTCAGAACTCAGCCTTTGCGCCTCCTGCATGTGAATCACTGATTCCAGAAATCAGGGAAAAGAAGGTGCCTTTTCATTTCAAATGTCTAAAAGGCATCCAGAGGGCTAAAGATACAACTATTCTTCCAGGTACGAACATGTTGACACATGCATGGTGACTGTGTGATGTAATGAAACACTGTAGCTGTAAGTTTCTCTGTGTGTGTTGTCATGATTCATGCATGTAACAGTGAGTGTGAGTTTGCATGCATTGTGTATATGTATCAATGTTTGTGAGTGTGCAACTGAAATTGTGTGAGTATAGGAGAGACCGTTTATGCATATGGACAAGACTATTGTGACTCTATTTGAGTAAGTGTGCATGCATATGTGTGTTTGCATCTGCATATAAATGAGTTTGCATGTGTTTGTAGTATGTGTTGTCCATCATCATTACAACTCTACCAACTGACTTGAAAATCAGAGGTGATGGTATTGTGAATATGGTTCAAACAGTGGATTTGTTGGAAGGAAAACCTAACTTGTAATGTGGGTTTCTTAATTACTTACAAAAGCACACATCCTTCATTACTAAAAATTCAGAAAAATGTCACTGTAGAGGACTGTGTTGACCTTTTGATGGTCTTAAATTAAGTCAGTAGCATTGTCTTATCATAGTTACAAGAATGGTAGAATCTACCTGTTCAAACGTTTGATCCTGGTGTTTTATTGAAGAGGGACTTTTGTAAAACTCTCTCTTTTTCTTCTAAGGTAGGGCTGGGTAAGACATTGATCAAGGTCCACCAGTGAACTGCCAGGCAATTTTTGGGTGACCGCCTGAAAGATAAAATAAAACATACCAATGGACTGCGACATTTGGATATGTCACCCTTGCCCTTAAAAATTCTATCTAGGCCTGTTCTATGGATATCATATCGTTTTTGCTTCCTCTCACTATTAGGAGTCAATATGGGTAAAGTATATTTTTTCACATAATTTTTGATACATATATATTGTTTTGAGCAAATTAATCCATTGATATCTACTGTACATTGTTTTATCCACATTTTTCTTGTTTCCTGTTCCTCTTTTTAATTCCTTTCAGATATGTGATTGATTCCATTTCTTTGCTCTGTACATCAGCCATGGTGAAGCTCATCTGTATTAAGATTAGGAAAGATCTCAAGAAGCTCATTTGTATTAATATTAGGAAGTATCTCAGTTTGGGTAGAACTTTCAACAAAGTTGAATGCCCAGTGAGACCCTCAGCCTTGCCCGTGTCTCCTCCAAGGGTCAGACCTCAGCATTCCTACTCTTCTTCATATGAGACTTAGCCTCCAGGGATCATTAGAAGGAAAGTGCATCTCACAAACACTCCAGTCATTTCCTAAGGCTGACTGGGAACCTGGAGTAGTTGTTGGTAATTAGCGTTAGGGAAGAAAGTTGTCAAAAACATCCTATGATCCCAAGCCTGTTAGTGCCAGGACTCCTGATGGTGAGGTGATAATTGCTGTTCTGAGGGGACAGGAAGTCACAGATCACAGCCCATATTTTATGCTCTGGCTGCCTCCTTCCCTCACTTACCTCTGTGCTGTCCTCACGATTAGACAGCATCCAGGCAGCTGAAAGACATAGGTGGGTTTTCTTATCAGTCTGTGAGGGAAGGTGGTTGTGTCAGGAATCTGGGTAAGTAAACATTGTGGACAAAGGTAACCTCCTGTGAGTGAACCTGGTGCAGCACTAAAGAGGGACAGGGAGGGACTTCTGAGGCTGGAGTGGGCTGGTGAAGAGAGATGGGTCCTGGACCTGCCCCCACCATGAGGGCTCCTGATGTGATGTAGTGTCTTAGTCATGGCCAGTCTTGGTTGTATGTTATTCAGTGCCCGTGAACCCTGTTATTTAATGTGCACAACACATTGCATTCAGGTCACATCTGCTTAGGCGACTTTGAAGGAATTGCAGACACAATTCTTTATAGCTGTGCCCATAATGCTTCTATGCTTTTCCACATATAGGAGTCTTCTGACTCAGTGCAAAATGTTTGTCTCAAAGCAGCTATTAGAGTGGAATAGTTTTCTATGACTCTAGATGTATTTAATCATTAATAAATATAATCTTATCTATTGATCATGGAGAGTGTTTTTCCACTTAATGTTAATGAAGCAGCATATAAGAAAAATACAAGTTTAAAAGTTTCAGGCAGTATTTTCAGACACAAATATATTTTTTTATATTTCTGCTACCCCTAAGTATTATAATACCAATCAAACATACATATGTTATTTGTAAAATGTACAAGTGTTTGGCTTTAACATTCCATTTGGTTATGTGTTCCATTTGTTACTCTCTTTCATACAAATCTTGCCTTACTGCTAATAATTTTATTGAACTCAGTTATTAGCTCATATACATATGTTCTGAAATTAGTAATAATCTTGTTTCTGCCACACACTATTTATTAGGCATTCAGTGTTTCTTTCTCTTACTACTTGTTAGATGGGCCATTGTATTTTTTTTTCTTGGAACAAAGCAAATGAATTCCTTTGTTGCCATCGTAGTATTGTGACATTCCACATTCATTAACCCAGCTTGTCATGGGATGGGCCCCTACAGTTTATTTCTGCAGTCAATGCTTGTATGTTTTTTAAAGATATTTATAGCTTTATCTAAAGATTATACTTGCTTCTAGTACAACTCTACATAAATAACTGGATTCTTGCCATTATCAAAATTTGAAATAAAAACCACAAATCTAAATTTGAAACACTGATTGCAAAAGCAATACTAAGTTGAGATCTGTTTAATTTGACAAGCACATCTAACTAGTGTTTTAAATATATTATGAATTAAATGCTCTGTCTGTCTTACCTACCTGACCTAGTAAAAATTCCCACTGTGCCCCTAGCCAGTGAGTGAGTTTGGACAAAATGCTTAAGCTCTCTGTCCCCTTGTTGTCCTTCTCTTTATAAGAAATGCAGCAGTGCCTGCCTCGTGACTATATGACAGATGAAGTGATTGCACTTGGCATTCGTAGCAGTGATTCCTACTTTGAAAGTATTCTTTCTTGGTTACACATTCACTCTTTGAGGACTCTAGATGACAGAATAAGTTTAAATCAGTATCTCAAATGGGACTGTAGGGAAGTGGAGAACATTGGGTTTAGATGATATGACATGGGTGGCTTACACATCATATTTTCATGCAGGGTCCTCTAGCTCAGAAGACAAGTGTCGGTCACAGAGAACAGACAGGATGGCCCCCAGGGATGATGCAGTAAAAACGATCTTCTTGTTACAGATTATAATTGGAGTCCTGGGGAATTTCTCTCTGCTTTACCATTATGTCTTCCTTTATTACACTGGGTGCAGGCTAAGGTCCACAGATGTGATTGTCATGAATCTGATTGTGGCCAACACTTTTGTCCTGTTCTCAACAGGAATCTATGATGTAAATGTCATCTTTTGGTGGTATCGTGTTTTCAGTGATTTTGAATGCAAATATTTTCCCTATGTTCGCGGAGTGGGCAGGGATATGTCCATTGGCACCACCTGCCTCCTGAGTGTCCTCCAGGCCATCACCATCAGCCCCAGAAACTCCCCATGGGCACACCTTAAAGCAAAAGCTCCTATGTACATTTTTTTCAATGTTTCTGTACTGGCTTTTGCAAATGCTGTTAAACATCATTTATTCTATGTTTCTATCTAGTGATTCAAACAACAAAAACATCACAAACAGAAAAAGTTTTGGCTACTGTTCTGCTGTTCGTCATGACAGAATCACGGACACATTACATGTGGCTATCATTCCCTGATGCTTTATGTTTCGTGCTCATACTCAGGGCCAGTGGCTTCATGGTCTTTGTCCTCCACAGGCACCAGCGGAGGGTCTAGCACATTCACAGGACCCATGTCTCCTCCCAGTCCTCCCCTGAGTCCAGAGCCACCAAAACCATCCTTCTCCTGGTGAGCACCTTTGTTTTTTTAAGCACCCTTTCCTCCATCTCTTATGTCATTCTGGCTGTTTTTAATAATCCCAGCTGGTTCCTCTTGAAGGCCAATTCAGTACTCATTCTGTGTTTCCCAACTATCAGTCCCTTTCTGCTCCTCAGCCATGAGCCCAGTGTCACCAAACCATTGATTGTGTCCATGGGTTATTTGTTTCTTCATTTCTTTTTTCTTTGCTTTCAGTTTTATATTCCGCATATGAGTGAAGTCATACAGTTCTTTGTTTTTTCTGTCTGGCTTATTTCACTTAGCATGATGATCTCCAGGTCCATCCATTTTGTTGCAAATGGCAATATTTCACCTTTTCTTATAGCTGAATGATATTCCATTGTGTATATGTACCACAGCTTCTTTATGCAGTCATCTGATGCAGGGCACTTTGATTGTTTCCATGTTTTGGCCACTGTGAACAGTGCTGCGATGAACATTGGGGTACATAAGTCTTTGCAGACAAAGGTTTTCAAGTCTTTTGGGTAGATCCCCAGAAGGGGGATTGCTGGGTCAAATGGTAGCTCCATTCCCAATTTTCTGAGGAACCTCCACACTGCCTTCCACAGTGGTTGTACCAGTTTGCACTCCCACCAGCAGTGTACCAGAGTTCCTTTCTCTCCAC
>PVJL010015394.1:0-13739 GCA_004026885.1 Lyroderma lyra | reverse complement strand
GTTTTCATATGTCTGCTGGCCATTTGTATTTCTTCATGGGAGAAGTGTCTGTTTAGTTCTTCTGCCCACTTTTCAATTGGGTTGTTTGTTTTTTTGTTGTTAAGTCTTATTAGTTCTTTATATATTTTAGACATTAGACCCTTATCTGATGTGTTATTTGCAAATATTTTCTCCCATTCAGTTGGCTGTCCCTTTGCCTTGTTGATGGTTTCTTTTGCTGTGCAGAAGCTTTTTAGTTTGATATAGTCCCATTCATTTATTTTTGCTTTTACTTCCCTTGCCTTTGAGGACAGGTTCATGAAGTCTTCCTTGAGACAGGACATATTTTCTGTGTGTGGAGTTTGTGGCTCCTTGATTTTTAAGAAGCAAAGTAGATTTTCTTCATTTTAGGAGAAACTTTTATATATTTTCTTTTATTTACATTCTGAAGTTGATGAAAAACATCAACAATTCAACACTTTCAACTGCAAAGGAATATTTTGACATAATGTGAATATACTGGTATATGAACCTTGTATCCCAAGGGGAAACCTGTATTTTTAGCTATAAGACAGTTTAGTATTTACCCTAGACTGCATCAGAAGGGAAGAAGAGAAAAAAGATATATAGAGATACAAACTTGCTTACATTTGTATTATGTACATATATGTGTGTGTGTGTGTGTGTGTGTGTGTGTGTGTGTGTCTATGTCTATGTGGTCTGCATGTATATATGTATACAGATTTTTACATAAGAAGTCAGTTAAGATATTAAAAAGTTGTACATTAGGAATAATTTAAAATTATATGAATTAAAATTATAAATCTTCAAGTGCATGTTTTCTGATATGTACATTGCCATTCTAGTTTAATTATTAAAATACATAAAATGTATTCTATTACCTGTTTATACTCCTTCAAAAATATTCAGCGAATATATAATTGTAAAAAAATCTTTGATTTTTGAAGGAGTAATTTGTGTATTTAAATTTAACATAATAGTTGATAAATTTTGGTATCACCATAAATTTTCTCACTTTATGTATGCTAACTTCTATATTTCAAATTTTAAAATATATATTCTATTTGTACATTATAATTCTACATTGTACTTAACATTTTTATGAAAGTTGCATAATCATTATTTGTTAATTTTTGCCACAAATTTCAGCATACATTTAAAAGTTAATTACACAGTGACTTTTTTTTTAATACCGTTAAATGCCACCTTCCCAGTATAAAGACATTGCAACACTAATGGATTCACCACATCCCATTGCCTTGATTGGTAATACTAATATACATATTATGAATTTGAAGATACAAGCACAGGTCATAAGAGCTGAGCTGAATGGAAGTACACAGCGTGAACACGTTTCTGTACTCAGCACCTAGATCAGTAAATAGAAGTTCATCAGACCCCCAGCGCCCCCTGTGTTCCCTCCCTGTCACTCCTCCTCAGGGTAAGCAGGGTGCTGACGTCTAACAGCACGGGTCACTACAGTGACCTGTTTTGTACTTTGTGTAAAAGAGATTGTAGAGCATTAACTTACTGTGTTTGGTGTTTTTCATTCCTTATGGCGTTTCTCTAATTTATTGCAGCCTGTTTTTATTGATCATTCAGTTGCATTGCTATAGAGAATTCTACTGTATGAATGAACATAAGACAGTTAATTTAGTCATTTTTTGGTTCATTGCAACATGAGTGGTTTTTGTTTGTTTGTTTGTTTTTTTATGTGGGTAGCTCCCTGGCTGGGAATCGAACCCAAGCCGCAGTGTTGACAGCACCGAAGCCTTAAGCCACTACACTACCAGGGAACTCTCAGCATGAGTGTTTTTTAGTTTGAGGCTGTTAGCAATAGTCCTGGCATGTATATATAGAATATATTTCAATCACCATACACATTGTGCTGCTGATCATGTGATAGGTCATTGTTGGGCTTCAGTTCTAGGAGATAGTGCCAGAGAGATGGAAAACATTTGTACCAATTTCCACACCAGCAGTGTCAGATATCCTTGTTTTGATCACATCATTGTCACTACTTTTAATTTCTTTGTATTTTTATGTTATCATTTTGTTTGGTTTGTGATGGTCCCTAAGAATAATTTACTTGCATTTCTTGTTTATTATGGAAGTTGAGCTTATTTTCACACATTGATTAGACATTGGACAACTATATTTTGAAGTATTTGCCAGTTAATTTCATCCATTTTTATATTGTATTGTCTTTTACATTGAATTGTAATAGTTCTACATATCTGCTGGACATGATTGCTTTTTTGGTTTTCAGTCTTTCTTTCTGTGTCTATATGGTTTTAGTGTGTGCATGTGTTCATGAGAAAGTGCTCTTATTTTCAGCAGATATTGATATTTTGTGCTTCATAGGTAATGTTAATTATTTTGTTTTTTAGTAATATTTCCTATCATAAAACTATGGAGATAGACTCCATAGTTTCAGGTTACAAATATGAAATAGCTTAAAAATTCAGATTGGCAATCAATGCAGAATTGATTTGTTGTATGTCAATAGAGAACATATGGTTTTGTGATGCATTAATAAATTTCCATTCATTGAGAATATGTGTTATTTTTGAGTCTTTTCATTAGCTGTCACCTCTCATTGCTCTCCCAGGTTAGCATCACCTCACCCTCATATCTCTTTCCTGAGAGGTCTCCTGATGAATCTGTGTCTGTCAGTCTGGAACAATCCCTGAGCACCACACAACCTACGTCAGTCTTGGTATCAAAAATCCTCAACAGATCTTTAAAATCAATTCTAACCAAATTTTAAGGTAAATGTGCACCCTGTTGGGAGATAATTTTTCATGAGCCTCTCAGATGTTTTTCACATCTTGCATCACCTTCTGTTCTGCACTGTCCTGCAAAAATGTTTATGTAACAGCCAAGGAAAATGCAATAATGTTTGTGTCTGGGCAAGGAGAGATCACTTTCCTGACCAGTGTAATAAAGATAATGCTGATGTGTGAGACAAAGTTTGGGCAGGCGTACTTATAACACATGAAATGATTGGGGTTTCTAAAGCTTCACCTTCTCCAGCTGTGACACAAGCCTTCTGTGTGTGCAGCATCCACCTGAATCTCTTTGCAAAGCCCTGTGGGGCTTGTGGGGCAGCACTAGCCGATGTGAACACGAAACTCTTGCTGTTGTGCTGTGAATAATAATGTCTATATTCTCAGTCCCTGGCCTCTCATGTCTTGTCTAGCATCTCTACAACTTGCACTCTAACTTATTGGTTTGCAAATGGTGTAAAATATATTTTTTCTCTTGTCAATTTTTTATACTAAATTTATTGGAGTGCCATTGGTTAGTAAAATTCCATAGGTTTCAAGTGTACAATTCTAAATACCATAGGTTTCAAGTGTACAATTCTAAATACATCATGTATCTATTGCATTGTGTGTCCAACCCAGCGTCAGCTTTCCATGTATTTGACCTCATTTACTGTGATCTATCACCTCCCTACCTTCTTAAGCTCTGGTGACCACTAAGCTATTGTCTGCATCTACTAGTATTGTGTTTATCTAGTTCATTAGTTCCTTCTAGTTTTATATCCAACATATGAGTGAAATCATATGGTTCTTGACTTTTTCGGTTTGCCTTCTTTTACTTAGCATGGTAATCTCAAGATCCATCCATGTTGTCAGAAATGGCAGTATTTCACCCTCTCTTACAGCTGGTAATAGTTCATTGTGTATATGGACCACCTATACATTATCCAATCATCTATCGACAACCAAGTGGTACCTGTCCCTTTGGATACTATTTTAACCTTTACCTTGTTGCCAACCCCACTGGCACTAGGAGCCCCAGTCCTCTGAATTTCCCCTAAATGCAGAGGCCTGGTTCATGACGGTCTAGGACTCAGCTCACTCTATGCCAAGAGCAACCACACTTCCAAATGAAACATAATCAAAGTACCCAAATATTGCTATATGTCCTCTATGGGACAAATCACTCACAGTTGAGACCCACTGTCTTAGGGCAAACATTTTGAAAATCCCCTAAGAAAATTTTTTCTAACAAGATAATAAACTATCTTAATCCTCTAATTTAAATATTCGACTTGCCTTAAAATTATGTTCCTGTTGGTTCACAGAATGTGAAAGCACTCACAAGACTCGGGAAAGTAAAAAAGCAAGAAGAATTATATCTAATGAGACAAGTACAGGCAGAGAAGTTGCCTG
The DNA here is from genome assembly GCA_004026885.1 of Lyroderma lyra. Lineage (NCBI taxonomy): Eukaryota > Metazoa > Chordata > Mammalia > Chiroptera > Megadermatidae > Lyroderma > Lyroderma lyra. Next base: position 9,555 of record PVJL010015394.1, on the reverse strand, counting down.
TGGCAGATCTAAGACAGCTGCCCCAAACTTTGGGTTAGCTTTTCTTATATAGGAAAAGTACAGGCAGTTTCTGCAGTATCAGAATGTGGTGTTCTCCTGTTTAAAATTGCTGGTGGGGTGGGGACAGCAACAAACTAGTCTTTGCAGCTGGCCAAGCTCATATAAGCTTGTTTCCCAAGGTCAGGGTTGCTGTTCCAGAAGTGGCAGCAGTAGCCCTATCAGCTCTTTGATGTTGCAGCTTTTTAAGCTCAGCTAAACTTGGTTCCTGCAAGTCCCCTCCAGCTTGTTTTTGTTAACTCTTTTCCTATCTCATCATTCCCCAATCTCTGATCAACAGTGAAAACTCTTTTGGGGATGGGATGAGGGTCAGTCAGTCTTCTGTAACTGCTTCAGAGCTGGGTAGGGGCGTAGAGCTGTCCCTGCCTGAGATTTCCAGTAGAGGATGGTGGAATGATTGGGCCCAGGAAAATTTGTCTTCATCTGAAGAAGGTATTGGCTATAGTTAAGAAAGAAACAGCATTCAGTGGGGATCGCAGGTGAAGTGCCTTAAGAGAAAGACAATGGAGAGCAAATCCCAGAGCCTGGGGTTAGTCATTTGTACTTACCGGTCTTAGGAGATTGACTTGTTTGACTGTCTGAATGAAGGGCAGTGTAAAGGCTTCAACTGGCTCACAGGTGCAGGAGTGACGGTCTTTCTCTTGGGAGGAGTTCTGTGGAGACCTAAATGAAACAGGTTTGATTCTAGGATGTGGACTCCGCCACTGACTCTTTATAGCTTTTTACCAGGATAAGGATCCAGACACTTGCCACTTTTAAGCCAATAATCGACAGATAAGCTTGATGGAAAGAAAAGTAGGTCCATTTAAAATGCCAGCATTTTGAGAGGATAGCAAACTTAAATCCAGAGGCCGACTCCCATTTTTACAGGCATGCAGGGAGAAGCAGAACAAAGGAAAGGCAGAGGCAGTCAAGCAGTTCTTTGGGGGGGGGGGGGGGCAAAAAACTGAAAAAAGAATTTTAAAAGGGGGGGCTGGGCTTCTTGGTGTGTCTCAGAGGAGAGGTTATCATGGGTCTCTGTTGAACAAGAGAATCTCCAGTTGCTACTACAGGAGATGGCTCAAGGCTGTAACTCTTCTTGAGTCAGTGTGCTAAGTGATAAACAGATTTAAACAGATTTACAAGGCAAGCCTATAGTTATAAAATCCCAAGAAGGTAAAGCTATTAGCCCATTTGTCCTGCAATTATGATTAGTAGTGATTGTTGATCACTACTATGGTTGTTGGCCCTGTGTAAACAGAGCTATCAAAGCAGTACCAAGGAATGGTTGTATTTTTCAGGAAGCAAAGTCATTAAAAGCCAGTGGGAAGAGGAGGCAGAGTGAAGAAAGAGAGGGAAAAAGAACTTTTAAAATGTCCTGAGCTAAGTCTTAAGCTGCTTTAGTTAAATCGAACTAAACTGAGATACAGTGTTGTAGTATCCTCAGATTAAAATATAGTGCCCTGGTGTCACCCTTACAGCTTGACAGTGGTTTGGGGGTGCTCGAGTACAAAATTGAGGTCAGGGTCTAAGAAATGGGCAGCAATTAAAGCCAGGGTTTAGAGGTCTCCTGACAAAACTTTCCAAAAACCATTTTTAAAGTCTGATTGGCTAATTTTACTTTTTCTAAGGTACAGGCTATTGGCAAAAAAATAGGCTGAAAATGAACCCAAATCTAGGGCTTATGTTTATCTCTACAACTGAGCAGGTTTTAAAGGAAATAGGTCCAGAGTGAGTGGTTAAAACTGAGTAAATGCCTAGCAATCAAGAAAGTAACAGGCTTAGCTGCCATGTCAAGGGTCACCCATAGTTCTTCCCCAACACAAGAATGAGCTTCTTGGGAGCCTCTGGGTACTTCAGGCCCCGTCAGAAACAGGGTACAGTTCCTCTTCCAGTGCCCTTTTTGTTTGCACCGGGGGCACGGCTGCTGTGGAGGATTAGGACACTCTTTATTCCAGAGGTCTGGACTTGGATCTGTAAAACAGGCTCCTTTATCTAGTGTTCCTCTTCTGGGGTTCCTGGAGTGGCTTTGGCCTTGGTCTGTCTATAACCTCAGCCAAAAGTCTGGCCCATCTCTGGTCTCACTGCTCCCTCCCTGTTTTTCTTTCTCAGTTGTTTAAAGACATTGAAACAAGTTTCCTGGTCTTCTTAGGATCTGATCCTTTTTGTCAGGAATGTAATGATGGGTCAGAGTTGTTATAACACCCTTTTAGGTTAGGGAAAACATTAAGCCAAGTTTCTTAGTTTGTTTATTTATTTATTTATTTTTTTGGTAGTTCCCTGGCTGGGAATCGAACCCAGGCCACGGCATTGAAGGCCAAGTTTCTTTACACTGACTTATATTTGACATTGAGAGGGACACATGAACCCTAGCAGTCCTGAAATACAGAAGTTTATATCATTATTAGCAAAACTTAGTTCTTGTTATTGTGGAAATTTATCTTTCTTAAGTAATTAAGGACCTGATTAAGATAATATGAAACAGAAAATAATTTTGACAACACATAGAATCTTTGCTTTTTCAGTCAGAAACCTTTTCTATAATATCAGTAGCAGACCAGTAGTCTAAGTAACTTTTTCTTATTTAGGATTTTAAATTTGTTTAGTTTAACCATATGTATAAGTTCCTCAAGATTTTTCTTCACAAACCTATAATTTTTCCAGTCCCTTTTAGTTTGTTTCTTTTTACTCATTCAGAAATAACCATCCTTATAACAAACTACTTTCTTACAATTCCATCAACAATGTATTTTCATGCCTTATATCTTATATTTCTGTAAATATATATTATTTCTTCTTATATTGATTAGAATTCATAACCCTCAGAACCTTAATTCTCATTGACAACCAAAAATAAGCAATCAGCAATACTATTGGCAAATCTATAAGCACACATTGCAACCTTTAGACGCATAGACTTTTGTTAGCAAGATCAACAGATTTTCATTTACCTTTTAGCTCCTGAATCAAGAAATCAAAAGTAGGTGAACTCAGACCTATTTAACAATTATTATTTCAGCATTTTATTATTTTGAAATACCTAGATGTTTAATAATTTTATCATTTTACTCAACCTAGTAAAACTCCAAGGTTCTAAGTAACCAAAAGAACTTTGAAAACCACACTTACTCATGTATATATTATTATATTATATAACATAATAATCATCACTGAAGACTTTTATTAATAATCCCTCCATACTTCAGCAAAATTCACTCACTTTTTAAAAATAACTCTAGGAGATTTTAAAGTCAACCATTATCCAAGTTAATTTTTGTAAATCTAGCTATAACAAAAAGATACCATAATTAATCTTAATAACATTAAAAATATGTCTATTTAACCAAAAGTTAAGCCAGCCTTTTAAACCCAGGTGCAACAAACAAAACTTAAACCAGTCTTAGTATAAGATATTTTTTTAGATCATGTGATCCTGAAAAATACCTGGGTTAATCTTTATAATTTGTTTAAATTTATATAAGCACTTAAAAAAATTTTTAAGCCAATTAAACATTATAAACTGATATACCATCCAGAGGTAAAAATAAATAAATAAATAAATAAAGGCAGGGGTCTCTTGTGAGATGAACAGCTTGTGTTTTTAAAAGCTCCGCCCCCTTTTTTCAGTCATGTCAGACTCTGGCAGTAATGGCTGTGTTTACTTTCCTGGCTATATGACAGACTTTGAAAGTTACTGAGAGTAAGATAGCCAAGAGGAGAGTCAAGAGGAACAGAGGAAAAGCCACCCATGGTACCTGGGATGGTGGTTTCATGATAGCCAAATGGTTACTTTTCAGTTTGGGACCTTTAGAAATAGTTCTGGTATGTAGTTACAGAACGTGTTTCAATGACTCACCTGCATATTTATGTTGGCGATCATGAGATAGTAGTATTGTTTGGCTTCAGTTCTATGAGGCAGTGCCAAAGCAGTTTGGAAAACATTTTTACCAATTTCCATACCAACCAGCAGTGTTGGAGATTCTTGGTTTGGTCCCATCCTTGTCAATACTATTAATTTTATTTCAATTTTTAGGTTTCTGGTTTGTGTGTGATGGTACCAAGGAGTGATTTTATTTAGGTTTCCTTGATTATTGTGAAACTTGAGCATCTTTAAATATTTTAATTAGACATTGGAAAACATTTGTTACATTGTTACTTTATTTCTGCTTTTGTGCTGTCTTTCTTATTGATCTGTGGTAGTTCTGTATATCTGCCGACATGGTTCTTTTTTTGTTTCTTTCTCTTCCTCTCCCACTCTGTGTGTGTGTGTGTGTGTGTGTGTGTGTGTGTGTGTGTTTATGAGGAAAAAATTTTCAGTTTAACATAACTTGGTATTTTCTTTCTACAGAATGTTTATAATTCTCTTTAAGGAATATTTTCCTATTGTAATAAAACTACAGAAATGTTCTCTATTGTTATTTTTAAAATATCATGCAGCTTTGAAATTCAGATTGGCAGTCTATCCAGAATTGATTGGTTATATGTGTGGATTGAAAATTCAATTTTTTTTTGATAAGCTAACAAATTTCAATGTATTCAGAACCTAGGGTGTTCTCTCTTTTCACTTGCTTTCACCTCTCATTACCCACCCAGTGTAGCATCACCTCCCCATGGCACCCATCCTTCCTGTCTCCTTCAGTCTTTAAAAATCCCCCAGTCCCACTCAACCAAGGTCACTTTTAGTATCAAAAATCTTAAGCATATTTTTTCAATCAATTATTCCCAAGTTTTAAGAGGGAAGGAGCACCCTAATGGGAAATAATTCTTTGTGAGCATCTCAAATTCTGTCACCTCTTGTATCAGCGTCTGTTTTAGATTTTCAAGGATTTTTTTGTGTAACAGACTTGGAAGATGTAATAATGTCCATCTTGGAGCAAGGGCTGATGAATTTCCTGACTAGTGTAATAAAAATAATGCATTTTTCTGAGGCAAAGTTTGGACAAATTTACTTACAACGAAAGTTAAGATTGGGATTTCTTAGGCTAAATGTTCTCCAGCTGTGGCACAAACCTACTATGCGTGCAGCTTCCACCTGGACCTCTTTACATGGCCCCATGGGGCTTGTGGGGACAATGGAAACAGATGTGAACATGAAACTCTTGCTGCTCATTGTGCCATGAATAATAATGTCTTTGTCTCAGACCCAGGTGTCTTGTGTCTTGTCTTTCATTCTTGAAACCAGCAGGCTTACTTGGTGGTTTGCAAATGGGGTTAAAATCTTAACCCCTTTTACATTTCTGATAGTCTTGGCAATGACTATTGGGTGGTGACTGAGCCATACATGAATAGTCTTTTTGCATCATCTTGCAGTAGAGGGAAGCTGACTAGGTTGGGTAGCTGGGGCCTATCTAAGTATACTCCAGCTGCTGTAACACAATCTGACTTACTGAGTGACTGATAAGCAACAGTTTTTATCTCCCAGATGTGGCAGCTGGAATCTGAAGTCAGGGGTCAGCATGGTCAGGTGAGGTCCCTGTCGTGAGTAGCATATCTTTCTGTGTACCTTCACAAGGCCGGGGCCAAGGGAGCCCTCTCAGACCCTTTTTTCAAGGACACTGATCCCATCCATGAGGGATTTGCCCCAATGACCTAATCACATCCCAAAGGCTCCACCTTCTAATGCCATCACTTTGGGGGTTAGGTTTTCATATATGAATTTTAAGGGGGCACATGCATACTGTAGCAGGCCCACTTGAAGAAATTCAACATCCTGTTGTTGTGTCTACATCAGAATATAATAGGAATTATGTGTGATATTCCTGTGCTTCCCCGTTCTATAAGTACCAAAAGGGATTGTCCCAGTCAGGTGAGGTTAGGTAGAGAAGAGATAATGAGACAAAGGTTTTAGATCAAGTGCACTAATCTCTAATATACAGTTTTCATTCTGTAAATGATTTCTTTTTGTTAGAATGCTCAGTCTTCATAGCCCTGTCTGAAGTGCCATCACCACTCTGCCAGTGGTAGTGACTTGATGGAACCTGACCTAATCCAATGTCCTAATTTACAGTGACAATTTATTGGGACTCAGTGGGCTGATGCACTGTGCTCAGTCCTTCCAGCAGTGATGGATCAACTGTTGTCATTCTGGCTCCTTAACATCTAAAGGAGGCCCAGCCCTTAGGAGACTCCTGGGATCTGGGAGGTGGCACAGGTCTCTGTGTGGATGAGTTTGGCATTTAGAAACTCTATCAAAGGGAGGCAGCCTCCACGTAGGAATGCTCCTTGTTGTATAACTTGAGGATCTCCCTGACAACTAACTGCTTCCTTTGAAAGCAGTAATTAGTGAGCTTTCCTCAAAACTGAAGGGTGACTCTTAGAAACCTTGTGATTCTCTGGGTTGTTAAATGATAATTTCAACAAAGCAAATTTAAAGACCAATCTGGCTTTATTCAGTGATCTGAGTTAGGCAGCATCCCATCTAGCAAGTAGAAAGGAGCTCCAAAGTGCTACAGTAAAGCAAAGATTTAGAAAGGGAGACAGGAGGCAGAAAAAGAAAATTACAGGTAATCCCCATATAAAATGGCACTTCTATAACATTTCCACTCTAACACAGTTCAAGAATTGGGAAAACCCTCATACAACATGGTATCCTAGAACATGGTTTCACTCTAACACGTTTTGAGAATTAGAGAAATCCCAGAACAACATGGAGTAATAAGAGATTTTAAGAGCCAAAGATACCTCATTTGAAATTTTTCAAATGTCTTATCAGATTTGACTGTAGAATTTTACAATTATGGACTGTATTAATCTCATAAATTTATCCATCAAAGAAATAAAACCGACATTATGTACCTGTTGGAAAAATAATATGGCTGGAGTCAATTCAAAGTGAAAATCTAATCGAGCCAGCAGAAAACACAATGGATGCAATGGTAGAACTTGGCTAAGTCTCTAGGAGGGGAAGGTTTTGATGATATGACTGTAGAAGATATACAAAAATTACTAGTGGAAGAAGAAACTGATGAAGCAAATTTGTGGAAATGACATCTGGAATGTGCCAAGATAGTTCAGGGGACAACAGCATAGGTGAAAATGAAGAAGTTAAACACTTTACTCTAGAAAGTGTAAAGAAAGGCCTAGACTTAGCTGAACTGTTGGAACTATATTTCCTAAATGAAGATCCTTCCACTTAAAGAAGCACAAAATTTAAGAGAGAACTTCACAAGTGCTTAGTGCCATATAACGAAATTTATAAAGATCTCTCAGCAAGCAATCTAAAATAACAGATTTTTTGCAAAAGGTACAGAATAGAAGTCAAGATTATGCTGATGAAAGTTCAGTGGATGAAAACGTCATAAAGAAAACGACCTCGGTTAATGGTGTTTAGTAGTGACGACGAAGAAAACACTATTTAATACATATTAATACGTTATACTTTTGGTGAAAATTGCTTTAACAAGCTATTTCACTTAATTATAATAATATAATAGTATGTTATTTTTAATTTTTGGAAACCCCTTTTTTGTACTAGTTCTTTGTTTTGTATAACACGGATTCATATAACATGACATTTCTGGGAAACTAGTTAATTGTGCTATACAGGGGTTACCTGTATTAGCAAAATATGCATTTTTTCAGGCAAGGTTACCTTTCTAAGTGGAGTGGAAGATGACAGATTTTGCCTCATTAGTGCTGACCAGGTAATTCTAGGTTGACCAGGCAAAGGTTACATTCCAAGAGAGGTTGAGGCTGCTATTAGGTAGGTATTATGTCTTGGTTTGCTGACGTGATGTTTAGTACAAGTGACTCCATTTTGGCCCGGTGTCTGCTTTTTAACAAGATTGATATTTCAATTTTGGAATGAGTGAACTTGGACTTTACTACTCACAAGGTAAGAAGGGTCCAAAAAGTCCTGCATGTCATGGAAAGTGTAAATTCAAAAATGAAGCCAGGGTGGTCCAATCAACATCTTGGGCTTTTACAAGAATAAGTGGTACTTGTCCCCTTGGAGGCATGTTTAATCTCCACATTGTCGACAAAGCCACTGGCAGTAGGAATCCTAATCCTCTCAGATTCCCCTAAATGCAGGGCCCTGGTTCACTGGTGGTTTAAACTGAAACCTAATGGTGTCCCCTGAACCATCGTAGTCTCAGTGTAGGGTAGCAGAACTGAAATCAGATATGGTTGTTCCCTTCATTGGTCAGATCTCAGATACCTGGAGTGCTGTCAGTAAGTGTGCCACTTGGAAAACTATAGACTGGCAGGTTAAAGACAACCCTCTTAGGGACTGTGAAGTGTGGAAACTAATTGCAGTGCTGAACTAGTTGTCTGGGTTATTATTTACATGTCTATGGTAAGGCCTTGTTCTTGGAGAGTCTGACCAGAATCAAGCTCCTGATTAAGCTGTAGAGGCTACCACTTGCAACTTTTTTATTCAGTTTTATTGAGGTACAATTGACAAATAATACTTGAAGATATTTAAAGTGCACTCATAGCTAAGAACCATAGTTTCAGTAAGCTGGTGGGGTGAGAGAAGATCCTGGGACTGTGCAATCAAGGACTGAAATATGTAACAACACTCCCACACACACCGTTTCTTTTTTTAATTGGCAGTAGTTTTCTAATTGGAGTAGGTAGAAGGTGCCTTTGGAAAAGCTGCTTGGGCAATTCAGACCTGTCCAGGAGTCCCACTAAGGATTGCCCTTCAAGTAGCAAAATAAAGGGGGAAGGAGCACCTTGGGCCTCCCCATCCCCAACTCCCTCAGTTAGGATGGTCCTAAGATCGCCTGTGGGGGTAAAGCTAGGAACAGAAATTTGTGTGTCCCAACACTGCTCCCAGTCTATGGGAGGAGACACACTCCAAGACATAGTCACAGCACCAGGCCCAGGAATGGCAATGAGGGGGAGAGGGAGGGCGAAAGGAGAGGGAGGAGGGGGAGGAGGAGAGGGGTTATGTGGCTCTGGGGGTTTGAGGGCCAAGCTGGGAAGGGGAGACATTTATGTAAATATCTGACAATTGAATAGGACAAGCTCTCCAAGTAGGAGGTACGGTTTGGGCAAAGGCTTGTTGGAATGAAAAAGCATTACGTGTTCAGACAGCTGTAATTTTCTAGGACCACTCAAATGTAACAAAGGGAGGTGGGAGATGTAACTAGAGAGGGTTTAGGAATGAGATGCACAAAGGTCTTGAAGACCAGCCTAAGGGGACATAGTTTTTAATCCAGAAACTAAGGCAAATCGCCACATTTCTCTGGGCCTCGGCTTCATAAGGCATAAATCAAAGACTCACACCCTCCACCTCCTCCTGCAAAAAGGTACGTGATCCGCCAGCAAGCCAACCTGACTGGTGCCTCCCAAGCTAAAACCTGCAGGGTGACCAGTCCCCTCATGACGTCATGCATTCCTTGCGATACGCGCGCAGGAGCTTTCTCCAGGACTCTCTGAGATGCAGGCTTCACCGCCTTCCAATTCTGCCCCTCATTGGCTAGAAATAACTGCTCGTCTCGACCGTTGTTGGTGGCTACATAGGCGGGCACAATCTTAGTCGCTAAGATACCACGTACTTCCGTTTGCTTC
>PVJL010015393.1:0-24483 GCA_004026885.1 Lyroderma lyra | reverse complement strand
GAACCTGACCTCAAAGGCAAGGGAAGTAAAAGCAAAAATAAATGAATGGGATTATATCAAACTAAAAAGCTTCTGCACAGCAAAAGAAACCATCAACAAGGCAAAGAGACAGCCAACTGAATGGGAGAAAATATTTGCAAATAACGCATCAGATAAGGGTCTAATATCTAAAATATATAAAGAACTAATAAGACTTAACGACAGAAAAACGAGCAACCCAATTAAAAAGTGAGCAGAAGAACTAAACAGATACTTCTCCCACGAAGAAATACAAATGGCCAGCAGACACATGAAAAAATGCTCATCCTCATTAGCTATCAGGGAAATGCACATCAAAACCACAATGAGATACCACCTCACATCTGTGAGAATGGCCATTATCAACAAGACAAGGAATAAGAAGTGCTGGAGAGGACGTGGAGAAAAAGGAACTCTGGTACACTGCTGGTGGGAATGCAAACTGGTACAACCACTGTGCAAGACAGTGTGGAGGTTCCTCAGGAAATTGGGAATGGAGCTACCATTTGACCCAGCAATCCCCCTTCTGGGGATCTACCCAAAAAACCTGAAAACCTTTGTCCGCAAAGACTTATGTACCCCAATGTTCATCGCAGTGCTGTTTACAGTGGCCAAAACATGGAAACAACCAAAGTGCCCTGCAACAGATGACTGGATAAAGAATCTGTGGTACATATACACAATGGAATATTACTCAACTGTAAGAAAAGATGAAATATTGCCATTTGCGACAAAATGGATGGACCTGGAGATCATCATGCTAAGTGAAATAAGCCAGACAGAAAAAACAAAGAACTGTATGACTTCACTCATATGCGGAATATAAAACTGAAAGCAAAGAAAAAAGAAATGAACAAACAAATAACCCATGGACACACACACAAAAAATAAAGTACCTCCTGGTATTGTGTTTCAACCAATGGGACTGAGACTTTTCCCATCCAATCCAAGCTGTGTAGCTATATACTCATTTGCATCTTTACCAACCAATCAGAATTTACAACAACCAATCAGAATGTACAAAACCAACCGATCAGAACAGTGCAATTTGGACCAATCAAACTGTGTGGATTTGGAGTTCTCATTTACATATAAATAGAAAAATCAGGGACTTGGAAACCTCTCCTTATACCCTCTCTAGCTTAAGAATCACCTACCTTATTAGTGAGGCTAAAAGGACAAGAGGTTGCATAGGCCCAGCCCTCTCCCTTGAAAGCTCTTGGAGCAAACTGCCCTTATGGAAACATGTTTTACTCTGCCTTCAGGGGTGGATGTAAAATAGATCTATAGCTCTTCTTCCCTTTTCTATGTCTTGCCAGCTCCCCACTATTCCTATGCTCCAAAACGTTTGGGCCTCTTTGAGGCCCCCATAATACACCTCATTTTCACATCTTGTCTCTGAACCAACTAAGAAATATGACAAAAGAGTAAGGAAAAAAAATCACATCGACTTTATTCCTTATAAAGGCAGTATTGGAGAATATGGCTTAGATTTGCCACAAAGCAAGTGGGATTTCTATTAATGAGCCCAGAATTGCACAGACTTATTCACCCAGAACTGCTATGTTGAGACAGTCAGAAAGGTCAAGGACTGCCATGCACATCTATCTTCTGTCTGTTGAAGGAGTCTTGTCTACGTGTACTCAAGAATAGTGGCTTCCTTGCAAGGCTCTCCATATAGCAGGAGAAAGTGTTTCAGGACAACTTCTTTGAGAAAGATTTCTCAAAGTGAATAAATACCCATTGTCCTGATTGTGTACTCATCAAGCCACCTTCTGAGTATATGGCCTTCCGTGTGTCCCAGAGAGCAGTTTGTATCAATACCCTCTCATTCTTGCAACAAGCATTATTACAGTGGAGGCTTGTCTAGTGGAAAGGGATTGGAATAAATTTCTATATTCCAAAAGTAGTATGACAACTATATATCATGAAAATTTTTCTTGGAAATTCCTTCATGAAAGAATTAAAGAAATGTTTGAAATCTATACCCACACATGAACTCACACAGAGTTCATAACCATAGCCAGAATTATAACAAAGTCCTACGAAACTTTCAAGGATTAGCAAATCCATATCTTATATAATGATTATGGACAGGTGAAGAGGGATATTTCACCAAACCACACATTTCAGATATTCATTCTATTTAACAGACCCCACCAAAACAACAGCCTTTTTTATCTCTCAGAATTCTGCGGGTTGGCTGGGCTCAGCTGGGTGTTTTTCTGCATGTGGAGTCTGTCACCTGGAGCTGTAGTCCTATGGAAGTTCCACTAAGTTGGAACATCAGACAGAGCTCACTCACATGGTTGACAATTGGTGTTGACATCTGCTGGGGGCTCAACTGGGGCTGTTAACGAGAGCACCTTGGTTCCCCTCCAGATCCCTCCTAGGTATAGGGGGTACCAGATTAAATTTAACCCATTTAATGTGAATTTCAGAGAAACAACAAATAATTTTTAGTATAAGTATGTCTCATGCAATATTATTTTGTTCATCTGAAATTCAAATTCATCTGGGTGTCCTATATGTTTACATACTAAATTAGGCAACCCAACGAGAGGACCTTGTGCATTTGTAAGTTTAACTACAGATTTTTTTTTAGGGGAGAGCACAAATGCAGTCCCCCACTACCACAAATTATGCAGTCAGGTTTCCCACATTTGGGGAAATCGCAAGGGTCAGCATGTCTGTAGTGCAATGGATAAGGCTTGCCCTGGGAAAACCACATTTGTGATCATGGTATCTCCCCTGCCAAGTAAGTATCACAACTTACTAAGCTAACTCTTCCAATGGGGCTGGTCTGAGAAAAACGAAGAGATCAGATTTGGCAATAATGGCAAAAGCTGTTAATACCTGATGCTGGTGGAACGAAAGGGAAATGGACACACATACACTGTTGGTGCTGAATAAGCATGTCCACTTTGTAAGGCCCATATTATTACAGCTGAACAACTTGAATTGTCTGTGATACAGAAGTCCTATTTCTACTAACAAGGGATAGTCATATGAGGATTTAGAATTGGATCCCCAAGGTGATTCTGACCAGCAATCTGGTTAAGGAGCCCTGGTTGAGAGGCAGGTCAGGACCACGTGAGTTCCCTGATGTAAGGAGGAAAGACATACTATTTATGGAACATATTGTTTAGAGAGGCCTAGCTCCAGATTCTTCATGTTAGTGGCTGGATTTAATACTCATGACAATACTTGTGGTGAGGTATCGCTATCCTCTCTTTATGGATATTTGTGTGTAACTCCAAAACATGGGCTCCTGAGCATAAGCATAAAAGGTACAGAGGTTGTGATGGCTCCTGGTAGCCTGAGCACAAGCATAAAAGGTACGAGAGCCAGTGATGGAACCTGGTAGCCTGGGCACTTTTAGTTGCTGCTGGCAGAGCTTTAGCAAAGGGGTTATGACACATACTGCTAAACTGGATAATCTTTGCTCTCCCTGGGTTTACCCACCTTGCAGCAGAACACCAGGTTTGTGCCCCTTTCCCCTGCCTTAGGAGAGGTTTGTGAGGGGGCTAGAAGCAGTAGCTGTCTGAAGCCTGTGTTTTTTCCATTCTTTGTGAAAATTTAAACTTGTGGAAATGATTGGGCTATTTGTATCTGGTAGGGAGAAAAGGGCCTCTTTGGACAAAGAGAAGAAAGGGAGATTTCTTCCACACAGGGATGAGGTTGGAGGTCTACAATTTCCTCCAGAAGTAGAGACCTGAGCACTGTTCCATATCATTCAGAGCCACTTGGGTGGCTCTGTGGATGGCCCATGGAGGCTGGGCATTCAGTTGTGATGGATTTTCTAATGTGGATTGAGAGATGAATGGAGCAGGAATGCAATTCCAGCTTTTGCCCTAATCACAATAGACCATGCATTCTCAAAAGAGGTGGCATCGTCCCCCACCCCCGCCACACACACAAGGGAACAAATGTTGATCTTGGGGGCAGGGTTTTCATAAATATTACAGTGGTCTGTGAACCTACAAAGGACTGTAGTATATAAATAAATAAACTACAGCAATGGTATTAAATTTTTCACATTCCATTGGGGAGTGGGTTTAATTAGGCCAAATTGTCTGAAAAGGCTCCTGGGGGGTCATAATAAAAGAAGTTTAGAAACACTTCATAGACACAATGCCTTCTTATGTAGATGATGAGCCACCAGGAGTTAGGGTCAGGTCATTTAAACATCCTCATTGGTACCTACTTAACAACCATATAGCATGGGGGTAAGGTAAGGAGACCTATGAAGGTGAGGCTTCTACATATCCATTGAAATGGTAAACTTTTGATTCTAAACAGATTGTGAAAAATTAAGTAGATAGGTTATAATCCATAGAGCAACCACGAAATGTTATACAAAGAGATATATTCAAATTCACAATAGAAAAATTAAAATGGAATACTGAAAAGCCATTCAAATAAACCAAAGGAAAGCAAGAAATGGGAAATGGGGTAAATGTAAAACAGAAGGAACAAACAAACATTACAAACAAATAATAAATTGATGGATATAAATTTGAAACATACTGATAATTACATCAATTGTCAATGGTCTAAATACTTAACCTAATGACTGAGATTGTCAGAGTGGGTATACAAAGCAACAACAGGAAAACAAAAACATGGCCCAACTCTACATTGTCTATAAGAAACTCACTTCAAATATAGTGATATAGGTAGCTTAAAAGTAAAAGGATGGATGAAACTATACAATGCAAACACCAATCAAAAGAAAGTAGGAGTAGTTTATATTATCAGACAATATAGACTTAAAATCAAACACAATTAACAGGGATAAAGAGGGTCAATCACTTCACCAAGAAGATATAGCGATTTTAAATACATATTATACCTAGCAACAGAGTCTCAAAATACATAAAGCAAAGCTGACGGAACTAAAAGGGGAATACACAAATCCACAATTATGCTTGAGGTTTTCAACACTCTTCTCTCAGTAATAGATAGAGGTAGTACACACGAAAAAAATCAGCAAGGTTATTCACTCATATGCGGAATATAAAACTGAAAGCAAAGAAAAAAGAAATGAAGAAACAAACAACCCATGGACACAATCAATAGTTTAATGTTTATTTGGGGATGAGTGGGTTAGGGAGGGGAGCAAGGGGAGGGGTGGGAGAGGAGGGGTGAAGGTAAATATAAGGTGATGGAAAGAGAAGTCACATTAGGTGGTGAACTTATTATACATCAAGTTGACAATGCACTGTAGAATTGTATGCCTGAAACCTATGTAATCCTTGCTAACAGATGTCACCCCAATAAGTCTAACAATAAAAATGAATTAAAAAAAATAAATGAACTGAACACTACCATCAACCAACTGAATCTAACTGACATTTTCGAACGCTCTACTCCAAAACAGCAGAATACACACTCTTTTCAAATGCACATGGAACATTCAGCAACATAGACAATCTCTTGGGTCATATGAGAAAACTTAACAAATTTAAAGAATTGAAATAAAAAAGAATGTGTTATCTGACAATAATGGAATGAATCTAGAAATCAATCATAGAAAGAAAAGAAAATTTTCCAGAACTTGGAAACTAAACAGATATCTAATTAATTCATGGGTCAAAGAGGAAGTCTCAAGGGAAGTAAAAAAATACATAGAATAGAATTAACATGAAAATATGACATGAAAACCTACAGCTATCAAAATTTGGGAGTCAGAAAACAAATAGGTCATTGTCAGGGTGAGATAGAGAGAATAGGTTGACTGCAAAGGAGCACATAAAAAAGTTGGAGGCATAATATCTTGATTGTGGTGATGGTTACCCAAGTGTATGCACTGTTCAAGTCTTACAGAAATATATATTAAAATGAATGAATTTTATTTTCTCTAACTCATACCTTAATTAAAACAATTTTAAAAGCATGCTCTTTGTTAAGTGAAAAACATAAGTAGCAGATCAGTGTTATTCTGTGATCCCAATTTTGAATCTAAAAATAAATAATAAATCAGTCAATGAATAAATGAATGTATTCATTTATATATGTGTATTTCAGTATGCATAGAAAAATAGCAGTGGTTATCTTTGAGGAGTGGGATGGGGGAATATTGGTGAAGAAAGAGACTTTCATTCTGGAGTTGAGGCAGTTTAAGCCACACATAAATTATTTATATTCATAATCCATTATGCAACAGCATATATGTAAGATATTATGAATAGTAATAAAAGTATTGAGAATAAAAATTATATTCAATGTACACTTAAAACACATTTGTCTAACTCTTTTCCCACTAAAATTAATGTAGGAATGAGAACCAGCTCCATATGGTTCATAATCTAACAATGTAAAAAATAAAATCATGATCAGTGGATACAGCTAAAAATTTAAATAATCTGTACTTCTGAATTATAGTGCATTAAGGGAAAATGTTCTGCCTTGAGTCAATAATAATAGTACTTTTTAAAGAACATCAAATGTTCAGGAACTGTGTGGTTGGGTGTGATTATAATTGGGAAAATATCAGTGGGGAATATGGGTTTTTTGTCTTCAACAGAACAGCAATTTCTAGGTGTTTCAGACCCAGACAAGGGAAGTGGAACTGTGTGTCTCAGGAAACTCTGTCTTCCCTTCGCAGGATCAATAGATTGGCCTGGACTCCATGAAGGATCAGCTGCCCGCTCTGTACAATACATTCACTGGAGTGGGAGAGTCAGGAGATTCTCACTGGCTAGCTCAAGGTCTGTCACTGTGTCCTCATCACCAGTTCAATGTCAGGTTTTCACAGTAACAAGGACGCATTTCTGTCACCTCAGCAGCACAGGTTCCATCCACAAGGCTGCTCTTCATGGATGCTTTGCTCTGTTCACAAGAAAGGGTGTTATTTCTACTTTCAGAGTCCAACACCTTCCTGGATGCCAAAAGCAAGTGGGCTCACATGTGTTTACAAACTCCGATGTCTTGCCAGAGCTCAGCAGGTAAAATGCAAATTCCCGACCGCTGCCTAGAGGGCCCTGCCAGGTCTGAACCTTGCCTTCCTCACTATCCCTGTTTGGGCCACTCTTCTCACACTCACTCTGCCACACTGGCCTCACTCAATTCTAAAAGGGCCAATCTACTTTCCATCTTGTGTCTTTTGTACATGCTGCTTCCCTGCTTAGGAGTCTTTCCCACCTTACCTCTCTCCTTTTCACACTTCAAGTTACCTTTTAAATGTAATTTCTCAGAGAGGATTGTTGTGCCTCCTTACCATCTAAATTACATCCCCAATATTGTTTTATTTCATAGGATGCTGGACTTAGCCCCATGAAGGTCACTGGAGTAAAAGTGCTTGACTAAAAGGGAGAAATGCAAGTAAAGCAGATGGCAAAATACCTGGAATGTTGTAGATATTCAATCCAAGTACAACACCCTGGTACAGGCTCTCTGGTACAATTCTCTTTAGTCGCTGAGGACAGGAGAGAAGAAATGACTCACCCAAGGTTGTGTCACAGTGAAGGCTCAGGCACTGAGACTCAAACAGTGCTTCTGATTCTTGTTCCAGTGTCCCTCCCTGCCGATTCACAGTCACCAAATTCCTCACCATTCTGGAGCTCCAAGCAGGTCCCATAATCCCAGCTCATGTACATGAATTAAACCTACTAGATCCAAAGAGGCCACAGCAAAGGCACAATCATTCAATAGGAAAAACTATTTTTCTCCCACTTCACTCCATAAGACAACTTATTTATGTGATAGTATCTTATCACAGAAATGGCCCCAAATCTGTTGCATAATATACATGAGTGTATTTATTTAACTTCTTCTTTTAACAGTCCCCAAAATCTCTCTGAAACATAGTGACAGTCCTAAGGTTAAAACAAAAATCTCTTTTAAAAAGGGGAAAAATGGAATGGGAAGGAAAGAAACATTTACTGTCCATCGATATATTCTAGATAGTCTCTTTGATATTGGGATATTCTTTTACAAACTATAAGAGTAAGGTTCAGAGAGGTTAAGTACATGTTACAGTCACACAGCTACTAAGAAAAAAAGCTGCTATCACAACCCCCAAGTGCTTGACTCAAATGTTGTGTTTGGAAACAAGCACTCTGCCTCCTCTTTAGATAGACAATGTACAGCTATGGGAAATCCCATACACAATTAGTTGGTTTGTGACCTGGTACAGCAACTTTGCAGAGCAACTTGGTCGTATCTAGCAGATTGTACCTATCTGATGATACCTCAAATTGACCCACATGCATATACCCAGAAGCCCTGGCAGGTGTGCTCAAGGAGACCTGTACAAGAAAGGCCTTTGCACTGCTCTTGTTAAAAACACAAATCTAAAAACAACTCAAACATCCATTAATACATTATTCTGGATAAATAAATCATGGTATAATCATATAGCAATATACAATATACCAGTCAAAATGTAGGAACTAGATCTACAGCAATTACTGTATTTTGCTGTGTATAATGTGCACCCACATTTTTGGCCCAAACTTTCAGGGGAAAAAGTCTTTCATTTTAATTTTTTAATTCAAATTTTTATTTATTTATATTTAGGGTACTTGTTTTTTTGTATTATAAAGGAATTTTAGCATTTATGTTTTACATGGTACAAGAAATTTTACATAACAAATAATTACAAAACACAAGAACACATAAAAGCTACAAGAAATGTTATGTATGAATTTTTTATATAAAAATGACTATCATATTCCAGGTATTATTTTACATATGAATATCATTATTGCTTTCTAGAGTTATACTTTTAACTCACAAGCATAAATAAAAGAATTAAAAACATTTATATAGATATTGAATTAGTACTACCCATGTATAATGTGCATCCTTATTTCTCCCTCACAAATTTGGGCAAAAAAGTGCACATTATACACAGCAAAATATGGTATTTACAATTTCCTTTACTCCTAGTATTATTATAACCTTTATGTGGGTTGTTCTGGTTACTGTTGCTACATAACAATTTACTCCAAAAGTTAACAACTTAAAGTAATCATTATATTCAGAAGTATTTAGCTGCTAAGTTCTTGTTTGGGGTTTCTTATGATGTTGAGGTCAGATGTCACCTGGGACAGTAGTCATCTGAAAGGTAGACAGCGATGGACATCCAAGAGAGCTAATTCACATGGTTGGCAGTTACGGATGGTTATTGGGTTAGAACTCAGGTGGAATGTTCAACCGGAGAGGCTACGCATGGCCTTTCTAGTATGGTGGTCTCAAGGTAGGCAGAACTGCTACTTTATGGCTACTTTCCCCAGAGTGAGCGTCCCAAAAGTACCAGGCAAATGCTCCCTGGTGTTTTCTGACCTAGCCTCAGGAGTTACACAAAATTATTTCCACTGTATTCTATTGATTAAAATAATCACAAGTCCTCTCAGATACAAGAGAAGACAAAGTCCACATTTCTCAATGAGAACAGTAGCAAGGTCACATGTGGAATGGGGTATATCATCTTTGGAAATTAAATCTGTCCCCAGGTGAATAAATGGATGCAATCTGCATATAGATATTCATTGAAACAATGTTGTTAATAGTGAAAGTATGGAACATTTTTAATGTTAAACAATGAGGGTCTGATCAATAAGTAGCGGTAAATCGAAAGAGTAAAGTAATATGCAACCATTAAAATGTATAAGGTAGTTCTATCTGTATTGACATAGGAATGTGCTGAAGATATACTTTTATTTTTATTTTATTTTTTATTTTTATTTATTTTTGCTTTTTGGTATGTGGGTAGCTCCCTGTCTGGGAATCGAACCCAGGCCGCAGCGCTGACAGCACCAGCACCAAAGCCTTAAGCCACTACACCATCAGGGAACTCCCTGGTATGCTTTTAAATGAAAGAATCAAGTAGAACAGTATGTATGGTATAACTCCATTGATATATAAATTGTGTATATTTGATAAGTATAGAAAAAGTTAATAATATACAGCATATAGATCTTCTTTTTACATTATAGCTATTTGTGTTTTTCTGAATTTTTATCATTAACAACATAGTTAATTTTTAGCTACATATATAAAAAAACCTTAAAACTTCCATAGTTTTTTATCTGTCAATTCAGTTTCTTAAAATAAATCCAGGAGAAATGACCAGACAAGTACACCAAGATATAAATACAAAAGCATCCTTAATAGAGAAAAAAATTATGTGATCTTTATTCAATCTGTTGTATAGAAAATCTATATAATAAAATACTTGGAAATCATCAAAATTATGACAGATTTTTAAATAACAGCTTTATTGATATATAATTGTAATACAATATAATTCACATATTTAGCATGCATAATCCAGTATTTTTAGTTATTCACAGAGTTGTGCCACTATCAACACAATCAATCTTTTTTTAATTTAAACATTCACCATATTTTTAAAATCACACTTTGTAGAGATAACTGAAATTCAGTCTCTATTTGTTAAATGTTTATTAAACATTTCCAGAGATACTCTGTCACCTCAACCAGTTATTATTATTATTGTAACTTAGCTTGGGCACTTTACTAAATATGTTATGTTCATTATCTTATGTAATCTTCCCAAAACCCTGTGAGATGTGTCTTTTACTGTAATACATTTTTTAAATTTAAACATTCACTGTATTTTTTATCACACCTTGTATATAACTTACAAAGTGATCATTGCAATAAATCTAGTAACCATCAGAAACCACACATATTTATTAAGATATTGACTATATTCCCTATGTTGCCCTTTATACTCCTCATAACTTATAATTGCCTTGCCAATTTTTAAACTGAGTTGTTTTAATTGAGTTGTAAGAATTCTTTATATATTCTAGGCATAAGTTCCTTACATAAGATATATTACTTTCATATTTTTTTCTGTCATTCTGAAGGTTGAATTTTCACTTTCTTAATGATGTTATTTAAATCTCAAAAGTTTTACAGTTTGAAGTTCCATTTATCTGTATTTCTTTAGATGCTTGAACTTTTGATGTCATATCTAAGAAACCATTACCTCATCTAAGGTCATAACAATTAAAACTATATTTTCTGCTAAGAGTTTAATAGTTTTAGCTCTTACATCTAGGACTTTGATTTATTTTGAGTTGAGTTTTATATATGGTATGATGTAGAGGTCCAAATTTATTATTTGCATGTGGATAGCTAGTTACCTTAGCATCATTTGTCGAAAAGACTACTCTTTCACCATTGGATTTTCTTGGTGCTCTGGTTGAAAATCAATTAACTGTAAATATGAGGGTTTATTTCTGGGATAACAATTCTATTCCATTTTTCTATAAGTCCTCATGCTGTGAGAATACTGTTTTGATTCTTGTAGCTTTACAGTAAGTTTCAAAATCTGGAAGTGCGAAAACTAAATTTGTTCTTCTTTTTCATGAATGTTTTCTCTATTTTGAGTTCTTTGCATTTTCATATAAATTTTGGGATAAATTTGTTAATTTCTGTGAAGAAGCCAGCTGAGATTTTTATAAAGATTGCAGTGAGTCTGATCAAATTGGAAAATATTGCCCATCCTAACAATATTGAGTCTTCTAATCTGTGAACATAGGGTGTCTTTCCATTTATATATTTTTAATTTCTTTCAACACTATTTTATAGTTTTTCTGCCACACTGTTGAACTCATTAGTTTTCATAGTTGTTTGGTGGATTCCTTGGGATTTTCTTTATAAGTTCATGTCATCTGCAAATTGAGATAGTTTTACTTTCCTTCCAATCTGGATGTCTTTTATTTAATTTTTCTTGTTTACTCTGAAAAGAATTTGAGTGTATATCAGAAAATAAGGTTCTTCATTTTCCTTTAGCTATTTAAATAATTATACAAATAATATTTTTGTAATAACCTGTTTTTTACTACTGATCAGAAATGCTTCATCATATATTAAAAACTATTATACCTAGGAATATTAGTGGAATCTCTGTTTTATTCCTCTTACTATGCTTATTCCATACTACATTGAATTAAGATTGTAGCTTCATAAATCATGTTGCTTCCTTGAAGTATGAGTTACTCTATCAGGTATATATGAAATCTATACCAGTTAAGGTAGTTAGCGCAGTGCCTGGCACATAGGTGGCATACTCTAGAGGACAATACCACATCCTGTGGTTATCCTTTGTGTCCCATCACCCAGAGTAATTTGGGATTATGAATAGTTAATCATTATTTTTACTATGTATTGAACAACCACATAAACAAGGATTAATTATTTTTCTAAACCAAACATACAAAGATAACCAGGGAAAACGTACTAAGATTATGTAACTAAACCTGTACTGATGGACAATTGTGATATTCCACTTTTTCCCATTATAAACAAAGCCTACAGAATCACTATTATAGCCTTAGTTCCAGTAAAGAATAAATGTATAATAAACAATTGTTATGAGAATTTTTAAAACAAAACTTTTTAAAACATAAGATTATATTTTAGCATTATATTAACTCTTTCTGTTGGTAAACAATACAAGTAAACTTACTGAGGCAAAATATCAAATATTTTTATTTTTAAACAATATACAAAGTTGTCCCTCAGAAAATTTTTATCAATACACTTAACAAAAGCAGGGATGAGTGCATGTGTTCTCCAGTCCATCAACATATCTGGTATACAGTTTCATGTAATCAAACAGATCACCTTTTCTCTTAACTGTTCATCTCTTTGTTACTACATTTTTCAAAGCCTTCCGCACAAAAAGCTTATATGGAAAAGGAGGCTACTTTTTCAGAGCTGTTATAACAAGAGAGTCAGCCACTACCACTTGTATTTGGCAGAGAGTTAAAGATAGGCAGGGGAATAGGAAAGCTTTAGTGAAAAAAAAAGGAGGACTTCAGATATTCTCGGATTATAAGTTGTTAGTATAGGAAACCTGGAGGCAGGCTATCAAGAAGCAAGATATTTTATATAAATGGGTTGGCTGCAGTCATTGACCAAGTCCTGAACTTTGAAGCAGAGCCTGTGGTTTGGCTTCCTTGGCTGCTTGCTGTAGAACTTGTGGGTCAGAGTTGTATTGTCATATATGGTCTGGTCACTGTCTGTGGTATATTCAGTCTTTCACTTAAAAAAAAAAACAACAAAATTCATCATTGTTTTAATCTGCTTCAAATATAATTTCATTTAAATATTTAATTGCTTAGAACATTTATGTTTGTGCATGTCAGGAAAACGGGAAAATTTTAATTTTGAGAGGAATATTTTTCCTAGTGTTTTAAATGAAACGTTCTACTTCTATAATATTAAAGTTCACATTCATACCATTTCATTGGATAGGTCTACGTTCTTTCAGTGGAATTTAAGAGCAACATTGCCAAGACTACTCCCCTCGGACCGCCCAACTCATTGAAGAAAAAAAGTCTCTTTGTTTACTAAAACTTTTTCTTTGACTAACTTTTCAAGACGTAAAAAAAGGACAAAAGGGCCCAGAGAGGTGGACGTGGACCTACTGGAGACAGGCAATGTGTGGCTGGCAGACGCCCGCTAGCAGGAGGGGCGGGGCTCGGGTGACGTACACTCACGTGACCGTCGGGGCGCAGATGTGGGCACCAGTCCGGGTGCCCGCCCTCCGCTACTGTCGGACCCTGAGACGTCTGCGAGCTCCGGATTCTTGCTCCAGGTTTTTTCAGGTCAGTGCAAGGGCCTTCGTCACTGCTGTGGACACTGGAATGGGAGAAGGGAATGGGCACGGAAAGGAAGAAGGTTGGGGATGGGGTCGGGGTAGAGAAAGCCGGCCCGAGTGTAGACAGAGATGGCGGTGGGAAAATGGCTAAAGGGAAGCGATCGGCTGAGGGTCGGAGGGTGGGGAAGGCAGACACCTCCAAGTACCTACGCCCCTTTTCTCCGCACTTCTTCCTCGCTGCCCTCCGTCCATTTTGGAGCTGGAGACAGTGAGCTGGGGGGCGCCCCAGCTGTGAGACAGTGTCGATAAACCCCCTCTTCCACTCCTTGATTAGAGAAAAAAGTTGACCTCGAGGGTAGGGAGACGAGTTGCCTTCAAGGGGAGAAGGGCGCAGAGGTCCAAAATTAGTGTGGAAAACATCCTGATCTGGCGCCCGAGGCGTGAAAGAAATGGCGTCTGGGGTGCGGGGCGCGGGGGGGCGGCGGAGGAGGTAGGGGAGAGAAACATTGGGTGAGGAGGGCTGGAAAGGGACCGGAGTCCCTGTGCATCCATCGAACGCCCAGCTCCTGTGTCCTGTCTGTCTGCAGGTCTGCGTGTCTGTTGTTCTCAGCACTCGGCTAGGCTAGAAAAGGAGGAGGAACCTGTCCAGAATTCCTGCAGGTCAGTGAAGGAGAGGGCACTTGACAGGGACCCAGAGGGGTGGGGAGTGTGGGAGGCACGTCCCAGGGAGAATTTGGGGCCACACTACTCACCTCCCAACAAATTTACACACATTGTCGCCACGCAGAGCAAACATAGAGAAAATGGCAGGGGCTGCCAGAGAAATCGTTGGCTCACGTGTGTGGGAGGAATGGTGGAGGAAAGGGTGGCAGAAGGTAAACTTGGAGGACTAGGCCAGGTCAAGGGAACTCTGACAAAGGGCCAGATGTCAGAACTGTCTGGACCTGCATTCCACCCCAAGCCCTCAGTCTCCCT
Organism: Lyroderma lyra; assembly: GCA_004026885.1. Taxonomy (NCBI): domain Eukaryota; kingdom Metazoa; phylum Chordata; class Mammalia; order Chiroptera; family Megadermatidae; genus Lyroderma; species Lyroderma lyra. The sequence continues at coordinate 9,902 of PVJL010015393.1, read as the reverse complement.
TGTCTCCTCTTTGTCTCCTCTTCCTCCCCACCCCACCCCCAGGACAGGAAAAAGAGGGGACATCTCAACATGGAAAAACTCTGCAAAGAAAATGAAGGAATGCCTGAGCACCAAGTAAAGATGGAAAACCAAGAACAGCCACAGGATGTGGGGAAGCCAGAAATAGCTCGTACTCTGGAAGAGAAGAAGTTAGAAAATGAGGGAAAGACAGAAGATGAGGAAATACTTAAAAATGAGGAAAAGATAGAAAGCAAGGGAAAGATAGAAGATGAGGAAATACTTAAAAATAAGGAAAAGCCAGAGGAGGGAAAACCAAAAGAAGAGAGAAAGCTAGAGAATGTGGGAAAGCCAGAAAGCCAGGGAAAACCAAAAGAAGGAAAGCCAGAGAATGAGGGAAAGCCAAAAGAAGGAGGAAAGCCAGCGAGCGAGGGAAAGCCAAAAGGAGGAAAAAGAGAGAATGAGGGAAAGCCAGTGATCAAGGGAAAGCCAGTGAGCGAGGGAAAGCTAAAAGAAGGAGGAAAACCAGAGAATGAGGGAAAACCAGTGAGCGAGGGAAAGCCAAAAGAAGGAGGAAAACCAGCCAGTGAACCAAGGGCTGCAGGAAAGCGCCCTGCTGGCGATGATGTACCCAGGAAAGCCAAAAGAAAAACCAACAAGGGGCTGGCTCAGTGCCTCAAAGAATACAAGGAGGCCATACATGATATGCATTTGAGCAATGAGGAGATGATAAGAGAATTTGATGAGATGGCTAGGGTAGAGGATGAGGTGAAGAAAACCAGACAGAAATTGGGGGGTTTTATGTGGATGCAAAAAAGTTTACAGGACCCTTTCCACCCGAGGGGCCCAAGGGAACTCAGGGGTGACTGCAGGGCCCCACAAAGGGGCTTTGAAGACATTCCTTTTGTGTAGTGCCCTGGCAGGCATTTGCCAGGCCTTGGGCTTTAACTTTATGCTAATACTTTGCTTTAGGTGTCACTCTCATTACCCAGCTTCAGCCCTCTGTTTCAGTAGCATATTTTCATCCGTTGCATGGAAAAATGTTTATGGTGCATTGTAAAATTTAAAAAAAACAAAACAGTTTGCAGAACCATATATATGGCATCAGACCATTTTTGTAAAACTGCAAAGATATTACCTAGTGATCTATGTACAGAAAAAAATCTGAAAGCTGTGTCTACTAAAGGATTAACTGGTTATCCGTGGGTGATTTTCTTTTGTGTTCAGGTTATTTTTATCATGAAAATGAAAGAAAAAATTTGGAAACAGTACCAAGCAATCAAAACAATGGTTCAGTAAGCTTATGCAGGCTGTAGAGACATTTAAAATTCCTGTTGTCAGGACTTGAAATAAGTAAAACTCATTACTTCTGGGACTCAAAAGTTGTGGAGGAAGCAACCTGGCAGTTGTTAACAGATACATTGTTGCAAGGTCTTCTCATCTAAATTTGGGATAAAAGTTGGCTTCAGTTGGCTTCCAGGACTGGAGAATATCAGATAAGGTACTGAGAGTGTGAGCTGTGTTGGGCTGGCCACTACCTCTACCCTGTACTAGCAGGACCAGAACCACTGACTTCTCCCTGTTTCATGTTTGGAAGAGGGCTGAGGAAGGTCCCATTTGTGTCCAGAAATAAGTCCAGACAGCTGAGAGGTAGGTGCCACTCTCTCCTGGGTAATGCCATGTCTTGTGGACACTGTGCCTCTTTCCATGGGTCCTGTATCCTCCTAAGGCCCTCACAGCTGCTAATGGGCTGGAGACTATGATGGACTAAAGCAACAGTGTCTCAACAGTAGAGTGGAGAATTCTCTACCTCTAAGAGTTAAACCTAACTTGGGTGGGTAGTACCCAGTTGTCACTGGGCCTTGATATTTTATACAGTTCTTAGAAAACACTCCAAGTGTTTTGTTGCTTTGTGTGTGTTTTTGCATATAGCCATCTCCACTGGATTTAGATGACTGGAGATTGAACCAGGAGAAAAATCTGAGTCACCAGATGCTATGCTATTTTTACCTGTTAATTTCTTTGTCTGCTGACTTTTTTTTTTTTAGCAGGAGTTGTCTCCCAGGAAAATTCCTGTTAAGCCCTGCCTTACCATTTCAACAGACCCATCTACCTATGTGATTCCCAATCCCACCCCTCCCCTCCCGCCTGCTCTTCATTAGTCTTTTATTTGCTTATGTTGTTTTTTTAAATAAACTTATTTTAAACAGTTGTAGATTTACAGAATTATTGCAAAGATGGTACAGTTTCTGTGTACTCCATACCCATTATCCCTTTGTTGTCAACATCTTAGATTAGTGTAATGCATTTATCACAATGAACCAATATTGATAAATTATTTACGAAAGTACATACTTTATTCATATTTCCTCAGTTTTTCCCCTAATGTCATTTTTCTGTGCCAGGATCCCATCCAGGTTATCAGCTTACATTTAGTAGTCAAGTTTCTTTAGGCTCCTCTTGGCTGTGACAGTCCCAGGTTTTCCCTGTTTTTGATGTCCTTCACACCCTTGAGAAGTATTGGTCAGGTGTTTTGTATAATGTCCCACAATTTTGGTTTGCTTAACTTTTTTCTTGGGGTTACACAAGTGTTAAGTGCTTTTGGGAAGAGGACCACAGAGGTGAAATGCTATTGTCATCATACTATATAAAGGATACATACTATCAATATTCCTTATCATTCTTGATGTTAATTTTGGTCCCTTGTTGAGTGAGTGAGTGTCAGGAATCTCCATGGTTAAGTTACTCTTTTAGTTCTCCATACTGTACTTTTTGGAAGAAAGTAACTCTGCACAGTCCACACCTAAGTAGTGGTGTGTTCCACCTCTGTGAGGGCAGAGTACCTACAAAATTTATTTGGAATTCTGCACAGGATATTTGACTTCTCCTCCTTTTATTAATGCATTATACCAGAATGGACTCATTGGTATTTATTTTATACTTTAAATCAGGGTCCCCAACCCCTGGGCCTTGGACTGGAACTGGGCCACACAGCAGAAGGTGAATGGCAGGCAAGTGAGCAAAGCTTCATCTGTTTTTACAGTCTCTCTCCATTAGCTCACATTACTGCCTGAGCTCCGACTCCTTTCGGAGGCATTAGAGTCTCATAGGGGCATGAATTCTATTGTGAACTGAGTGTGCACATCCCCCTGGTCTGTAGAAAAATTGTCTTGCATGAAACTGGTCCCTGGTGCCAGAAAGATTGGGGACTGTTGCTTTAGATTATAATCTAATACCACTTTATATGTTTTCATTGCTAAAGTTTGTTCCAACTTTGGTCATTGGGGACTCTTTCAGTTTGCTTTTGTTTTTGACATACTCACATCTGTGTGTGTGTGTGTGTGTGTGTGTGTGTGTGTGTGTGTGTTTAACATTTTCTGGCACTACAAGATGCTCTAGTCTTAGCTTGCATATTCCCTGACCAAGTTCTCGAATCAGCCATTTCTCCAAGGAGCTCTGGTACCTTTGCTTGGAGAATGGTATTAAACACCAGGATCTGGGTGCTAGGTGAATTCATTACTACTATTGGGATATCCTTGCTTCTAGGCCCTATCAGTTGACAGAGCAAGGAGATACATTGGCATATATTATAATCACACACACACACACATTTACATCTACATATATATACTTATATGTAGAGAAAAATTTGCCTTTACTCCTACAGACTCCACTCATTTCCAAAGTTACCTATGTCAGCCCCTTATGCCCCCATCCCTTTCAGTGAGGTTATTTCATATTAGTAATACACTTACATTCTTTTGTCAAATTCTGCATTTTGGGAGTGCTGTTACAATTTTTAAATTTCAAATTCCACTTGTTCATTGCTGGTATATAGAAAAACAATTGACTTTTGTATATTAACCTTATATCCTGCAACCTTGTGGCTTGGAGTTTGTTAGGGCTTTGGCATTTTCTACATAGATAATCATGTCATCTGCATATAGAGACAGTTTTATTTCCTCCATTCCTGTCTGTATGTTTTATTTCCTTTTCAGTTTCATTGCACTAGCTAGGACTTCCTGTATGATGTTTAAATAGGAGCAATGAGAAAGGACATCCTTGACTGTTCTTCTTTCTCACTATTAAGTAGGTAGTTGTAGGCTTTGCGTGTGTGTGTGTGTGTGTGTGTGTGTGTGTGTCTGTGTGTCTGTGTGTATATTTAAATCAAATTGAGGACATTCCTCTCTAATTCTAGTTTGCGATCTTTTATCATGAGTGGGTGTTGGATTCTGTCAAAAGCTTTTTATACATCAAGTGATAAAATCATATGATTTTTCTTTAGTCTGTTAATGTGGTAGATTATACTGATCAATTTTCAAATGTTGAATCAGCTTTGTAAACCTAGAATAAGTTCCACTGTTAGGGGTACAATTTTTTACATTGTTGGATTTTATTTGCTAATGTTTTGTTGAGGATTTTATGTCTGCTCATGAGAGACTGGTCTGCAGATTTCCTTTCTTGTTATGTCTTTTATTTGGCTTTGGAATTGATAATACTGGCCTCACAGAATCTACTTAGAGATTGTGGAGAATTGGTATTATTTCTTCTTTAAATGTTTGGGAGAATTTACTGGTGATTATTAAATGTTTGGTACCATTTGGTCCTGGCGATGTTTGCCTTTGGAAGGTTACTAATTATTGATTCAGTGTCTTTAATAGATCAGGGCTATTCAGGTTATGTTTTTCTCTTTGTATGTGTTTTAGTAGTTCATATCTTTCAAATAATTGGTCCATTTCATCTGTTATCAAATATGTAGGCATAGAGTTGTTCATAGTATGCTTTGATTATCTTCTTAATGTCCATGTGATCAGGAGTGATAACCGCCCTTTCGTTTTCTGATTTTTTTATCAAAAACAACCAATTTATTTCAGAGAATGTATTGATAATACTAGAATGTGAACATTTTTCATAAAGAATGTTAGTGTTTTAATTATTCTTTCCAAAGACAATACTATGACTACCTAAATCCCATACCTCCCTTAGTAAAATGGGAAAAAGGGAGATACTACTGGCGTTACCAGTTTTTGATTTTGCTAGTTTTTGTTTTTGTTTTTCTTTTCTTTTCTTTTTTTTTATGTTCATTGTTTTCTTTTCTATTTCTTTTCTTCTGGTTGTTCTAGGCCATGCCGAGCAGACTTTTTCAGGGCAAGGGCTACTTCTCCGAGTGTTGTAGTCCACTAGCTACTTATTTTATTATTCAGGCAGTCATCCCAAAATTGCAGTCTACTGGTAGACCACGATCAATGTCTTGCCTAGCCCTGCTCCAGGCTAAAATTATTCTTCTTACTTTAGTTTCCTAAGGAGAAAGTTTATGTTATTGATGTTAGTTCTGCTTTTCTCATAAATGCATTTAAGCTAGAAATTTCCCTTTAGGCATTACTTTTGCTACATACCCAAATGTTGATATGTTGTATTTTCATTTCTAAATATTTTTACATTTATCTTGAGAATTATTCTTTCACTATTGATATTTAGAAGTGTGTTAATTTCTAAATATTTGGGGTTTTCATCTATCTGCTATTGATTTTTAGTTTAATTCCACTGAAAGCATACTTTTATGATTTATATTCTTCTAAATTTGTTGAGGAGCATTTTATGGCCCAGAATATAGATTCTCTTGGTGAACATTCCATGTGAGCTTGAAAAAATGGGTTCTAATGTTGAATGCAATGTTCTATAAATGTCAATTAGATCAAGTGGATTGATAGTGTTACTTGGGTCTATTATATGCTTATTGATATTCTTCCTGCTTTAGCTACCAATTACTGACTGGATGGTATTAAAGTTGGTAACTCATAAATAATTTGTTTCTCCTTTCAGTTCTGTCAGTTTTTCCTTCATATATTTTGGCACTTTTGTTAGGTGCACACATGTTAAATATTATTATGTGTTTTTTCATAATTGATCCTTCATTATTATATACTGCCTCTTTTTATCTCTGATAATTTTTCTTGTTCTAGTCTGCTTTATCTGAAATATATCTACCTCATCTTTCTTTTTTTGTCCAGCTTTCTTTTAATTAGTGTAGTATGGTATATCTTTCTCCATTGCTTTACTTTTAATCTCTCAGAGTCTTTAAATTTAAAGTGAGCTCCTTGTACACAATATATGGTTATTTTTTCATCTACTCTTGACATTTTTATTATTTTTAATTCAATTCATTGGGGTGACATTGCTTAGTAAAATTATGCAGACTTCAAGTGTACATTTCTGTAATACATTATATATTGCATTGTGTGTCACCAGAGTCAGTTCTCCTTCCATCACTATATATTTGACCCCCATTTCCTTCTACCTCCCCCCTCCCCTCTTAATCTCTGGCAACCACTAAACTGTTGTCTGTGTCTAAGATATTTTGTTTGTCTTGTTGCTTTCAGTTTTATATCCCATATGTGAGTGAAATCATATGGTTCTCTGAATTTTTCTGACTTATTTCACTTAGCACAATAATCTCAAGATCCATCCATGTTGTTGAAAATGGCAGTATTTCATCTTTTCTTATGTCCAAGTAATACTCTGATAATTTTTGTCTTTAATTGAGGTGGGTGTTTAGACCACATTTAAAATGATTCTTGATATATTTGGATTAATATCAACCATGTTTATACTGTTCTCTATTTGTTACCAGAGCCTTGCCTTTTCTAGTTTTAATTGAATATTTTACATGACTCAATTTGTCTTCTCTCTTAGTGTATTAATTATATTTCTTTTAAAACTTATTTTAGTGATTTCCCTCAAGTTTACAATATACACTTTTAGCTAATCTCATTTTCAAATAATAGTCTTCTGCTTCACTTATATATATAGAGCAGGTACCTTTGTACAAAGTATTCATCATTCATTTCACTTACCCTTGTTGCTATTATTACTTTAGATCGGTGGTTCCCAACCTTTATCCACTTGTGTACCCCTTTTAAACCCATTTGTATAAGTTGTACCCCTTGTTTTTAAAACAGCTGTTTTTAAATACTGACACTTTTGTTCAGTGCCTATCTTAAATGTCAAATAGTAGAAATGTAATAAATTAGAAAAGAAAAATTACTACACTGAAAGTACAAACCACAGATTTAATTTTACAATATGTGTAACAGTTAAATATTGATCATGATGATAAAGTATTTAAACATTAAGTAAAATAAAAACTACTTGAAAAGACAATGCATTTACTTTTACTCAGTCAATAACTAAACTGGTCATTGTGGCTAAGGATGTATTTTTATGTTTGGGGAAGTTCTAGAAATGTTGCCAATGGATTGTTCTGAAACTGTGTGTAATGATTGGTAGAAGAGTGGTTTGGGGGAAAGGGTCATAGCCACACCTTCACCAATCATCATTTGCTAATATGTTCTAATTTTGAAGTGTCTTCCTTTAACAGTGATTCAGACTTAACATTTATTGTTCCATAATTAATGTTTTTTATTTTAAACTTGTTTTTTAGCCATTACAGATTATTTTTCACATACCCCTGGATGGCCCAGCACGTACCTCTCGGGGGTACACATACCGCCACGTGGAAACCAGTGCTTTAGACAAACAGTTATCTTTTACAGCAATTAAGAGTAAGAAAAATAAAAATGTTTATTTTACTTCCATTTATTCCATTCCAATGCTCTTCCTTTATACAGATTTGAGTTACTGACATATAATATTTTTCTTCTGCCTAGAAAAAGTCCTTTAACATTTCTTGAAGGGAAGCTTTACTGATGTGAATTCCATCAGTTTTTGTTTTTCCTTAATGGTTATTTGGCAATTATAGCATAAAATCTTGACTTATCAAAAGCTAATATTAATTTATAATTCTATAATCTCCCCAGATAATGCCAGAACTTTAAATACTTTTACTTTAACCCCTTTGACTCGTTTATTTTCAAAATGAATTAAAAGATATTATATTTTTATATAGTCTTGATTTAAATTTACATAGATAGCTATCCTTTTAGTTGCTGTTGATTCCTTTCTTCATCTCCAGTCTTCCATCTAGAATCATTTTCCTGTTACCTGGAAAATGGCCTGTGGTGTTTACTATTTATTTCCTTTGGTTTATGCCTGCTGCTGGCAAACTCGGTGTTTTCATTTATTTGTTAAGATCTTTATTTCAACTTCATTTTTGAAGGGTATTTTTGCTGGTTATCAATTTCTTGGTTGCATTCATTTCCTTTCAAGACACTAAAGACTTTATTCTAACATTTTCATGCATCCATTGTTGATGTTGAGAAGCCAGCAGTCAGCCTAACTTTTGTTCCTTTCAAGGCATACTCTATTTTTTTCTGGCCACTTTTATGATTTTCTTTTTGTTTTTGATTCTCTGAAAGTTCACTATTATGCATCTATGTGTGAGTTTCTTTTTTATTTATCCTGTTTGGGATATGTTAGACTTCTTGGACCTACTGATCAACATTTTTCATCAGTTCTGAAAAATCCTCAGCCATTATATCTTCAAATACTGCCTCTGAACAATTCCATTTCTGTTTTCTTTTCAGAATGCCAATTAAATATATGTTAGACCTTATTATACCCTATGGTCTATATTTTCCATCTTTTTTACTACCCGTGCAGCCTTATGGATAGCTCCTTCTGAACATAATCTCTAGTTTTTAAACTCTCTCTTGAGTTGTATCTAATCTGCTGCTAAAGCTGTCCACTGAGTTTCTAATTTTAGCTAAGTTAATTTTTAGTTTAAGAATTTCCATTTTCACTTTTCCTCATTTCTAGTTGCCTATTGAAGTTTTCAAGATTGGATTTTATTTATCTGAATACACTAAGCATTGCAGTTTAATAGTCTATCTGATAATTCAAAGTTAATGGATTTGTCTGTGTTGCTTGTTGTGTCTATTGCTTCTTACTTAATGGAGCTTTTTTCTTTATGATTCTAGTTATCTTTGTGTGTTGGCATTATACTTGAACAATTATTTATTCAAATAATTTGAGAACTAGGATGATGAAATCTTACCCCAGAGAAGATTTTGTGTGCATTGGTTGGCACATAAGAGTACTTCCTGTCTCGAGCCACCATAATCTGTGTTCAAAGCTTCAAGTTTACTAGTCCACCCAGATGTTACAAAGCCAAGCTAAAAGACATTGTGAGAGAGCTAGTGTATTTCCAGTTTGCAGTTATCCTTAAAGTGAAACATTTCAGGTTTTCCTCATCATATGGGAGATGTTAAGAAATCTCTCCCCTTTTAATAAGCCTTGAGTGTTGATTTTTTGTTACTCTCGTGCCTGGAGTCTGCTCTAGGTTCAACTTAGTTTGGCACTGGTTTGTTCCTTAACCTTTGTTCTTTAACCACAGATGCCCTCACGATAAATATAGTTAACCAGTTTAGTATGGGTACTGAAAGAAAACATGGGTAAATTATTCTTTGACCTAATGTAGGAAAAGAGTCATTAACTATGAATCAAAATTTAGATATAATTGACTTTTTAAAATGTATGGCAGAAATACACCACAACAATCTCAAAAAATAAGTAACAAACTGGAAGTAAATATTTGCAACATATATAACAAATAAAGGCCTAATACAGTTAATGTGTAAAGACCACTTGAAAAATGAGGGGCAAAGGACCAACAGCCCAATAGAAAAATTTGGAAAAGACATGAACAGACAATTTATAATGATACTAAAATTGTCATTAAACAGAGAAATGCAATATAAGACACCGTGAGATATTACTTCTCACTTATAGTAGTGAAATTAAAAACCGTCACATTATATTAGAAAAGGGTGTGGAGAAATATGCATTCTCCCATATTGATGGTGGAAAAGCAAAAATGGGTCTGAGGCTCAGGACGGAATAGCCTGGGGATGTAGATTTGGGAATCATCTGTCTTAGAGGGAAGCAAACAGAGATCACCCCGGGGAGAGAACATGTGGACTAAAAAGAGAGGAGGCCCAGGAAGACCC
>PVJL010015392.1:0-24481 GCA_004026885.1 Lyroderma lyra | reverse complement strand
ATATGTACCACAGCTTCTTTATCCAGTCATCTGTCACAGGGCACTTTGGTTGTTTCCATGTTTTGGCCACTGTGAACAGCGCTGCAATGAACATTGGGGTACATAAGTCTTTGTGGACAAAGGTTTTCAAGTTCTTTGGGTAGATCCCCAGAAGGGGGATTGCTGGGTCAAATGGTAGCTCCATTCCCAATTTTCTGAGGAATCTCCACACTGCCTTCCACAGTGGTTGTACCAGTTTGCACTCCCACCAGCAGTGTACCAGAGTTCCTTTATCTCCACATCCTCTCCAGCACTTGTTATTCCTGGTCTTGTTGATAACAGCCATTCTCACAGGTGTGAGGTGGTATCTCATTGTGGTTTTGATTTGCATTTCCCTGATAGCTAATGAGGATGAGCATTTTTTCATATGTCTGCTGTCTGCCCACTTTTTAATTGGGTTGTTTGTTTTTCATTGTTGATTTGCACTAGTTCTTTATATATTTTAGATATTAGACCCTTATCAGATGCATTGTTTGCAAATATTTTCTCCCATTCAGTTGGCTGTCTGTTTTGTTGATGGTTTCTTTTGCTGTGTAGAAGCTTTTTAGTTTGATATAGTCTTATTCACTTATTTTTGCTTTTACTTCCCTTGCCTTTCAGGTCAGGTTCATGAAGTCCTCCCTGAACCCAAGATCTGTAAGTTTAGCACTGATGTTTTCTTCTATACAGTTTATTGTTTGAGTTCTTATGTGGAGATCTTTAATCCATTTTGAGTCAATTTTGGTATATGGTAACAGTTCGCAATTCAGATTCATGCATTTGCATGTGGCTTTCCAATTTTCCCAGCTCCATTTACTGAAGAGGCTTTCTTTTCCCTGTTGTATATTTTTTATTCTTTTGTCAAAAATTATCTGTCCATATATTTATGTGTTTATTTCTGAGTTTTTGGTTCTGTTCCATTGTTCTGTATATCTGTTTTTCTGTGAATACCAAGTTGTCTTGATTATTGATGCTTTGTAGTATAGATTGCAATCAGGGAGTGTGATGATAGTCTTATTCTTTTTATGTAGAATTGCTTTGGCAATTCAGGATCTTTTGTGGTTCCATACAAATTTGATATATTTTTAAAAATCTATTTCTTAAAAGAATGTCTGTGGGATTTTGATGGGAATTGCATTAAATCTGTATATTGCTTTGGCTAATATGGCCATTTTAATGATATTGAGTCTTCCAATCCATGAACACAGACTATCTTTCCATTTCTTTATGTCCTCTTCAATTTCTTTTAATAGTGTCTTATAGTTTTCAGTGTATAAGTTTGTCATGTTCTTTGTTAAGTTAATTTCCAGGTATTTTATTCTTTTTGTTACGATCAAAAAAGGTATTAACAGATGTCACCCCAATAAGTCTAACAATAAAAATGAATTAAAAAAATACAAAAAAAAAGGTATTGATTTTCTCATTTCTTTTTCTGAAGTTTGATTGTTGGCAATTGATTTTTGTACATTGATTTTGTATCCAGCAACTTTACTATATTTGTTTATTGTTTCTAATAGTTACCTGGTGGAATCTTTGGAATTTTTATATAAAGGACCATGTCATCTGTAAATAGCAAAAATTTGACTTCTACTCTCCCAATTTGGATACCTTTTATTCCTTTCTCTTGCCTGATTGCTCTGGCTAGAACTTTCAGTACTATGTTGAATAGCAGTGGAGACAGGGGGCATCCCTGTCTTGTTTCCGATTTTAGGGGAATAGGCTTCAGCTTTTCCCCATTCAGTATGATATTAGCTGAGGGTTTGTCATATATGGCCTTTATTATATTGAGGTGCTTTCCTTCTATACCCAGTTTATTCACTGTTTTCATCATAAATGGATGTTGTATCTTGTCAAATGCTTTTTCTGCATCAAGTGATATGATCATATGGTTTTTATCCTTTAGTTTGTTTATGAGGTACATCATATTGGTTGATTTGCATATGTTGAACCATCTTTGTGCTCTGGGATGAATCTCACTTGATCATGATGTATGATCTTTTAGATACATTGTTTTATTCTATTTGCTAAGATTTTGTTTAGGATTTTACATCTGTGTTCATCAGAGATATTAGTCCATAGTTTTCCTTTTTTGGTGTTATCCTTACCAGGCTTTGGTATTAGGGTAATGTTGACCTCATAGAGTGAGTTGGGAAGTATTGCCTCATCTTCAGTTTTTTTTTGGAAGAGTCTGAGGAGGATAGGCATTCATTCTTCTTTGAATGTTTGGTAAAGTAACTCTTTGGTGAATTCATCTGGTCCTGGGCTTTTGCCTTTGGGGAGGTTTTGGATGATTATTTCAGTTTCCTTATTGTTGATTGGTCTATTTAGATTGTCCAGTTCTTCTTGGTTCAGTCTAGGTAGACTACATGTTTCTAGAAACTTGTCCATTTCCTCAAGGTTGTTAAATTTGGTGGCATATAGTCCTTAATAATATTTTCTTATGATCTTTTGTATTTCTGTGGTATCAGTGGTCATTTCTCCCCTTTCATTTCTAATTTTGGTTATTTGTGTTTTTTCTCTTTGCCCCTTGGTGAGCCTAGCCAGAGGTTCATCAATCTTACTGATTTTTTAAAAGAACCAGCTCTTCATTGCATTAATATTCACTATCATATTTCTGTTCTCAATTTCACTTAGTTCTGCTCTAATATTATTTCCTTCCTTCTGCTGACTTTGGGCTTTTTTTGTTCTTCTAGTTCTTTAAGATGGGATGTTAGGTTGTTCACTTGTGCTATTCTTATTTCTTGAGATAGGCCTGTAATGATATAAATTTCCCTCTTATCACTGCTTTCGCTATATCCCAATAATTTTGATATGTTGTATTTTCATTGTCATTAGTTTCTATGTATTTTTAATCTTTTCTTTTATTTCTTCTTTGATTCAGTCATTTCTTTTTCTTTTTTTATTGTTAAATTTATTGGGGTGACATTGATTACTAAAAATTATATAGGTTTCAGGTGTACAATTCTACATTACACTTTCTATGTGTTGTATTATGTGTTCATAACCAAAAGTTGGTTCTCTTTGCATCACCACATATTTGTGTCCCTATCCCTTTTCCCCCACTCCCCTCCCCGCTTACCATCAGGTAACTACTAAATTATTGACTGTGTGCATGAGTTCTGTTTTTTGTTGCTTTCAATTTTATGTTAACAATCAAATTAAATTTCTCTATCCCTTTCCCTTATTTTATCTACTCTCCCATCCCTCCTCTCATCTTTAAGAAGTCCTTTTAACATTCTTTGTCATACTGGCTTTGTGGTGATAAATTCCTTTAGCTTTTGCTTATCTGAGAAGCTCTTTATCTGTTCTTCAATTTTGAATGCTAGCCTTGCTGGATATATTATTCTTGGTTATAGATCCTTGGTTTTCATCACATTGAATATGTTCTGCCAATCCCTTCTAGCCTATAAAGTTTCTGGTGAGAAATCACCTGAGAGTTGAATGGGTGTCCCTTTATAAGTTACTACTTGCATTTCTCTTGGTGTTTTTAGAATTTTCTTTTTCTTTAACTTTTGCCATTTTAATTATGATGTGTCTCAGTGTGTTTCTGTCTGGGATCATCTTGTTTGGGACTCTGTGCTTCCTGGACTTATATGTCTATTTCCTTCACCAGGTTAGGAAAATTTCCCTTCATTATTTCTTCAAATAATTTCTTGATCCCTTGCTTATCCTCTGTCTCTTCTGGTAGACCTATGATTCTAATATTCTTCCATTTAAAACTGGCCTAGAGGAATCTCAATCCATCCACATTTTTCTAGATTCTCTTATCTATCTGTTTGGAATGGGTGTTTTCTGCTGGCTTTTCCTGCAAATCACTGCTTTGTGCTTCTATTTTATCTAGTTTGGTGACTTTTATTCCTTTCTTCATTTCAGTTAATGCAGTCATTATCTCTGTCTGGTCCTTTATAATGGTTTGTAAGTCTTCTTTAATGCTTGCTATCTCTCTATTGAAATTATCATTCAGTTTTATAATTGTTGCTTTGAGCTCTGTTTCTGATGGGTCATCTGTCCCTATTTCTTTATTTTGAGCTCACTTTCTCTGGTTTCTCATTTTGGCAGCCTGTCTGGATCCTCACTGCTACAGTTTCTTTGGTGTTCACTGCTGATACTAGGCAGGTAGAGGTCTGTAGGGGAGGAACATTTGCAACTTTGTTTTCTTCCTGTGGATCTGGGGGTCGTGCAGGGAATTTGGGCATGATTGCACCTTTCTGCTCTTGGTTTGCCCCACACACAGACTCTACCCTGAGCCTTGGCAACAGTCTGGTATGCTGGTCTTTCAGACTGTGCTGGTTGTAAACTGAGAAACGTGCACATACAGCCCCCTCTTTCCTTCTCCTTCCTGGCTGGAACATTTCTGCTTCAGCTCCTCACCGCCCAGCCACTCCCCTTCCTCTGGGAACTGGAGTGAAGTCTGGCCACTGCATTTTGTGGACCAGTCTGCCCCTCCTGGGGCCAAAGTGAGGTCTGGGTGCAGTATCTCAAGCCTCACCTCTTGGTCCCCTTTTCTTTGTCCTGTGGACCTAGTGAGGTCTGGAGCACTTTCCTGCCACCATCTTCTTCCTCCCTCCCCCAGCGGTAGAGTTCCAAGTGGTGACCCACACTTGGCTGCTTCTCTGCTCTTTCCCTTTATTCAACCCTCTTCCCACCTGCAGGTACCTTAATGCCACAAGTGGGTTTCTTAGCTGTGATTATGCATTGTGTAGAGGGCCCTCGGTTGAGGTATAGGTGTTTTATTAGTTGTAATCTCCAGAGTTTTTCTGAAGTCTCTCTTGTGCTGTCACTTGTTGCCCCTCGATTCAGTCATTTTTTAATAAGATACTGTTTAAACTCCATGTATATGTGGATTTTTTTTCTGCTTTTTTTCCCTTGCAGTTTATCTCCAACTTCAAGGCTTTGTGGTCTGAAAATATGCTTCCAATCTTCTTGAATTTGCTGTGGCTAGTTTTGTGTCCCAGAAGCTGGTCTATCCTTGAGAATGTTCCAGAATAGAAGGTATATTCTTGTGCTATAGGATGAAGTATCCTGTAAATGTCCATTATGTCAAATTGCTGTAATCTATCATTTAAAGCTGATATTTCCTTATTTATTTTGTTTGAATGATCTGTCCATGGCTGTTAAGGAGGTGTTTAGGTCCCCTACTATAATTTTTTTTTTGTAAGTTTCTCCTTTTAGATCTATTAGTAGTCACTTTGTAAATTTTCATGCTTCCTGATTGGGGACATATATATTAATGAATGTCATGTCTTCTTGTTGTTTTATTGTCCCTTTTATCGTTATAAAATGTCTATCTTTGTCTCTTGTTACCTTTTTTATCCTGAAGTCTATTTAATCAGATATCAGTATGGCAACTCCTGCTTTTCTCTGGTTACCATTTGCTTGGATATTGTTTCCCATCCTTTCACTCTGAGTCTGTGTTTGTCCTTGTAGCTGAGGCATGTCTCTTGGAGGCAACATATGGATGGGTTTTGTTTTTTAATCCAGTCTGCTACTCTGTGCCTTTTTACTGGTAAGTTCAGTCCATTTACATTTAAAGTGATGATTGATATATGGGGATTTCCTATGGCCATTACTTCCTCCCTTTTTATTTTTTTGTTGTCCCAACTCAGCCCCATTCACTTTGATTTTATCTTTCAGGTCAAATAGCCTCCTTCAGTATTTCATGAAATACCAACCTTGTACTGGAGAATTTCCTCAGCTTCTGTATATCTGAAAAGATCTTTATTCCTTCTTCATATCTAAAGGATAACTTTTCTGGATAAATTATTCTTGGCTGGTAATTTCTCTCTTTTAATATTTTGAATATTTGATTCTACTCCCTCCTGGCTTGTAAACTTTCTCCTGAGAAGTCTGATGATAGCTTGATGGACTTTCCCTTAAGGTTATAAATTCCACCACCACCCCCGCCCCCCGGCTGCCTTAAGAATTCTCTCTTTGTCTTTGAAAATGACATCTTCAGAATAATGTCCCTTGGAGAAGATCTGCTGGAGTCCAGATAGCTAGGGGTCCTTTTTTCTTCTTGAATTTGGGGTTTCAGATCTTTCCATAGGTTTAGAAAGTTCTCGTTTACTATTTGTTTGAGTAAGCTCTCTGTAGAGTTCTGTTCTGGGCCTTCTGCTATTCCTATTATTCTAGTGTTGTTCTTTCTAATAGAGTCAGGTGCAGCACTCCTGTTTGGGCCTTAGCCCAAACACTGCCACTCATTTGGGGTTTCAACTTGCCCACAGTCTCACAGGTTTCAGCCACTCTCACCTCTGCTCTTGTTGCCTCTTGGTCTCCTTGTGTTGCTCTTCAGACAGTGTTTCCTGGCTCTCACCTCACTCATTCTTGTGCCAGCCCTGGGTCGAGTTCCACAGCCCCGTCTCCACTCTGCTCCCTCCCTCCTCTCCCACTTGCCCCCATTTCTCTAAACTTTCGGTGTTTTCTTACAATGTATGGATCTCTCAGCTGAGGCTGTGCCTCTCAGGGTTTTCCCCATTGGATCCCAGTTTTCAATTGTACTTTCCAGGAGAGGTTTCAAGGATATCCTCTTTTGCTGCCATCTTAGGTTCCTCTTTTTTTCTAATTTTATAGGATTAATTTCATTCTTGAAATTAAATAGAGTTTTGTTACACAATTTGGGTTAATCTCTTCCCCAATAACAATTAGCCTATATGTTTATGATACACAGAAAAGAACCAAAAATGAAGTCAAAATGGCTCATTTGATGTATTTTACACACACACATAGTCACATGAAGATTTGAGTGAGGGGCATGGCAGGTCAGTTTTTACTTGAAATCCAACCAAATTTTACTGTAATTTCATGAATATTGTGAGCTTCAATTGATGACATTTTATGAATTTTAATTATTTTGAAAAAAAATCCTCTTTATTTACTTTTTTTGTTTTCTGATAACAAGCATTTCTAAAGTGCTTTTTTGAAAGACATTTAATTTTTTATTTTGAAATGATTATAGACTTACAGGAGCTGCCAAGTATAAAGTTATAAAGAGTCCCAGGTACCTTTCATCCAAGAGTGACATCTTATAGTATGATGTCAAAACCAGACAATTGATATTGGTACAATACATATAGATCTAGACCACAAACTTAGTCAGTTTTCACCTTTCTAAAACCTACATTTGTGTGTGTGTGTGTGTGTGTATGTGTGTGTATGCATGTGTGATTCTATGTGACTGGATCCCATGAATATTTTCAGGTAACCACCACCATCAGGGTATCAAACTGCTCCATCACCACAGGGGATCTCCAATGCTACCCCTTTAGAATTATTGCTCCCCAAAATCCACTTTTTCACAAAGCAACTTTAAAAGTTGTCCTGATTTTATTAATTTGAGTCTTTTTTTTCATTGTCAGTCTAACTAAAGTCTTGTCAATTTTGTTGATCCTTTCAAAAAACTTTTGGTTTTGTTGATTGTTTTTTCTATTCTATTTTCTATTTCATTGATTTACACTAATTTTTATTATCATCTTCCTTCTGTTTGCTGTGGGTTTAGTTCCTACTTCTTCCTGTTACTTAAGGTGGAAGGCTTGGTCATTGATTAGAAAATTTTATTTTTTAAAACCATAAAGTTATTTTTAAGATGCTTTAGCTATATTTTTTATGTTTTGACATGTTGTGATATTGTGCTTTCATTTTCATTTATCTCAAAGTATTTTCTAACTTACCTTGTGATATTTTTTGACCCATTAGTTATTTAGGATCATGTTGTTTAATTTCATATATTGGTAAATTCCACAGATTTTATTCATTTATTCATTTCAAATTTCATTCCATTTTGGCTAGAGGACATAATTTGTGTGATTTCAATCTTTTAAATTCATTGAGTTTTATTTTTTGACCTAGCATATGATCTAACACCACCTTTGGGTTGTTATTATTAAATATATTATATTCCTCTGTTACTGATCTTCCAAATATAATTATATATTATATTTGTCTAGTTGGTTTATGATATCATTCAAGTCTTAATCCTTATTGTTAGTATTCAACTTAGTTGTTTTATTCATTATTGAAAGCAGGTTATTAAAGTATACAGATTGATTTTTATTTAATTCTCTATTCCCCCTTCAATTCTGTCAGTTCTTGCTACGTGAATTTTGGGACTTCATATATATGTTTATAATTACTGTATCTTCATGATACATGATACAATTCATAATGAGTTGACCTTTGTATAATTTGAAAATGTTATTATCTCTAGTAATATTTTTTAAAGTACTTGCAACACCACACCATTCTAGACTTCTGACCTATAGAACTGTGAGATAATAAATATGTGTTTTAATGTAAGCTGATAGGTTTCTGATAGTTTGTTATGCACCAATAGAAAACTAATACAGATTTTGGTACCATGTGTGAGCTGTTGTCATTAAATACCTAAATGTGTGACTGCTTTGGAATTTGACAGAAGGTGGTGGCTGAAAGAATTTTGAGGAACATGATAAGAAAAGTCTAGATTGAATTGAAGAGAACAAACGTAGAAATATGAACATTGAGAATGTCACAGGTGACTGGCAGAAGGGGAACTTTTGTTAGGTTGTAGAAAGATGCTTAGAAAAGTTTGTTTCCAAATCAAGTATTCAAGAGGAGGCTTGGTTTCTTCTTGCTGTGACAGGGAAAATGCAAGAGGAGAGAGAATCTGAGGGAAGATCTGTTAAACTAAAAGGCACCAGAGCAGAGGTTCTGGAAATTCTCATCTGTACTCTTGCTTTTACCAGTAATTTCCCTTTTATACTCAGCAGCAGTGTTCCATTGTCAATGCACCACCATTTGTTCATGTCGTCCTGTGAATTTGTCTTGCTGTCTGTGTGATTTCCTTACCTACTCACTACCTTTGTGTTGCTATTATCAAACATATTATATTCCTCTGTTACTGACCTCCTAAATATAATTATATATGTATTGCTTTATGCAATTGCTTTTTAAATAAGTTAAAAGAGAGGACATGTATTACACTGTTTTTAATACTTACCTATTAAAATTACCTTTACCAGAGCTCTTCATTTTTTTTTTTTCTGGTGAATTCAGATTACCATCTGTTGTCACTTGCTTTCAACCCCCAAATTGTCCTTTGTAAGTCTTGTAAAGTATGTCTGCTAACAGCAAATTCTCTCAGATTTTGATTATCTGGGAATGTTTTTATTGTGCCTTCATTTTTTTTTTAAAGATAGTTTTACTGAATATAAGATTCTTGGTTGATAGTTTTTTTTCTTTCAGCACTTTGAGTATTTTATTCACTGTCTTCTGGCTACCATTGTTGGCTACTGTTAATAATGTTCAAAATATCTCACCTTTATTTATTCCTTCTCCATTGTTCTCCCTTTCTTTATGTAGGTCCAAGTTTCTGACCTATATCATTTTCCTTTTTTTTTTTTTCAATAGTTCTTGCAAGCTAGGTCTACTAATGACAAAATTCCTTAATTTTCGGTTTTCTGAGGAAGTCTTTATTTCTGTTTCACTTCTAAAGGATAATTTCACTGAACAGAATTCTAGGTTAGTGGTAGTTTTTTTTTTTTCTTTCAAAGTTTTTAATATTTTCCTTCACTCTCTTTTTGCTTGTATGGTTTTGAGAAGTTTGATGTAATTCTACCCCTTGCTTCTCTGTAGGTAAGGATTTTGTCCACTGACTTCTTTTAAGACTTCGTCTGTCTTTAATTTTCTGCTTCATTGAATATAGCATATCTAAGTGTAGAGTTTTTTTGTGTATTCACCCTTCTTTGATGTTCTCTGGGGTTCCTGAAAATGTGGTTTGGTGTCTATCATTAGTTTTGGAAAATTCTCAGTCGTTATTGCTTCAATTATTTCTTCTTTTCTCTCTTCTCCTTCTGATAGTCCCATTATGCATATGTTACACCTTTTTTATTGTTTTAAAGTTCTAGGGCAGTGGTTGCCAATCTTTTACCACTTATGTACCCCTTTGAAACCCATTTCTATAAACTGTATTCCTTGTTTTTAAAACAGCTGTTTTTAAATACTGACACTTTTGTTCAGTGCCTGTCTTAATGTAAAATAGCAGAAATGAAGTAATAAGATAGGAAAGAAAAATTACTACACTAAAAGTACAAATTTTACATATTCATAACAGTTAAATATTGATAATGATAATCAAGTATTTTAAAATTTTTAATTTATTATTAATAATATTTGTGTTATCTGAAAAGTCTGAAATAATTGTTAGGCAGATCACTAGCTGATTGAAACATTGTTAGTGAGATTGCTGAGCTTAGATTATAAACCACATCAAGTTTTGGTTTTTTAACCATTCCTATTTTCAACCACTGATCCATAACTGACACACTTAAAAATCACTGACAATAATTACTGAAGCTATGTTAAACATTAAATTAAAACACTACTTGAAAAGAATCACGATTAAAGACAACATATTTTACTCAGTCAATAACTAAAGTGATCAAACAATCTGGCTACAGATGTATTTATGTTTGGGGAAGTTCTAGCAATGTCACAAATGGATTGTTCTGAAACTGCATAATGACTGGTAGAAGAGCGGTTTGGGGGAAGGGTTCATAACCATGTCATTACCAATCATCATTCAATAATGTGATCTACTTTTGAAGTGTCTCCATTACTGGTGATTCATACTTAACAGTTATTGTTCCATAACTAATGTTTTGCCTTTTTTTTTTTTTTTTTACTTTACTTGCTTTTTCATCATTACTGGTTATTTTTCACATAACACTGAACAGCCCATACTCTTGGGGGTAAGCATACCACCGCTTGGGAACTGATGTTCTAGGGTATTCTATTCTTTTTCATATTTTTTTTCTTTGCATGTCAATTTGGAAGTTTCTCTTGACAGATCTTCAGGCTCACTGATTGTTACCTCAGCCATATCCAGTCTACTAATGAAATCATCAAAGGCAGTCTCCATTTCTGTTATAGTGTTTTGATCTCTAGCATTTCCTTTTAATCTCTTAGAATTTCTATCTCTGTTTACATTGTCCATCTGTTTTTGCATGCTGTCTACTTTATACATTAGAGCCCTTAGCATATTAATCACAGTTTTAAATCCCCCATCTCATAATTCCAACATCTTTGCACGTGAGTCTAGTCCTGATGCTTGCTCTGCCCCTTCAGACAATATTTTTGCCCTTCAGCATGCCTTACAATTTTTTTATTAAAGCTGATATGATGCATGAGTAAAAGGAAAAGAGGTACATTGGACTTTAGTGTGAGGTTTGGTCATCTGGATGTGTTCCTTTTTTTGCTGTAGCTATTGTGTCAGAGGACAAACTTTCCTGTGAGGTCTTCGTTTTGTTTCTCATCTTTGAGACTCCCTAGAGACTTCTTAAATATTGTCTGAGAAGTGCAGTTTTTCTATTGTTTTCCCATTATTACCTGGGAGCCCTGTCAATGTGGTGTTGAGGTGTGGGGCAAGGGAGCACTTCACAGTCCTATAAGCAGGTTTCGGTATCTGTGGGCCTATGCCCTGGGCTGTGATCTTCACACTTGCTCCTCAGCGCCCCCTGGGTGAGGCAAGAAAGGTAAAGGGGCTAGGGTGAGTATTACCTCCCCAAGGTTAGTCAGACTCTGGTGAAATAATTTCTCCTGAGGGCAGGCCTTGTTAAGAAAAACAGATGCTCTGGCATATTCACAATGAGGACATCTGCCCACACCCCTCCTGAAGCAGGAGGGGTTTTTTTTTTTTCTCTCATCTTCAGTATGAAAACCTGGTATGACTCCTGGATGTAAACCTCACAAAAGTGTGCCTCCCCCAGAGTTTTTAACTCTCAATTTCTCCACCCTAAGCCTCCAGCATTTGTTAATTATAGTTCAGCTTTTCCTGCCCCAGCACTAGTTTCCAAGGGTGTTTGTGCTTGTGGGTTTCTGCTCTGATAAGTTGTGATTCTTTGGGTTCACCTCTGTCTCTTCAATTTTGGGGCTTGGCCCTGTGACCTCACTTTTCTGAAGGACCAAAGAAGAGTTGTTAATTTTCACTTTGTACAGCTTTTGTATGATTGTGAGGATGAAGTGTGAATTTCTAGCTTCTTTATATGACAGACAGGAAATTAAAAGTTGCCCATATCAAAAAATAAAACTTTTAAGAGATTATCTGTATTCTTTTTTTATTTCTATTGAAAAATAATTGACATACACCACTGTATAAATTTAAGGCATACAGCATGATGGTTTGATTTACATATATTGTGAAATTATGACTGTAATAGGTTCAACTAGTATTTGTCATCTCATATAGATACAATAAAAAAAGAAAATACATTCTCCTTGTGATGAAAACTCTTAAGATTTACTTAGCAACTTTCAGATATACCATATGACAGTGTTAACTATATTCATCATGTTGTACATTATTAATACATCCCTAGTACTTATTTACCTTATACAAGGGGGAACCCCCCAAACCCAGAGTTTGTTTATAAAAAAATTGTAGATTTATTCTTACATGTTTAAACTTCTGTCACCTTCAAAGTACTCTCCATTTGATGCAGTATATCTATTAAGATGCTTTTTCTACTGCTTAAAACAGTTTTTGAACTTGTCAATTTTGATGCCTTTTAGTGCTTCTGCTGTTTTTTGTCTCATCTCTTCCATATCAGTAAAATGTTTCCTTTTGAGGACTTTTTTCATCATGGGAAATAAAAAAAAGAGTCACTCAGGGTGAGATTGGGTGACTAGGGAGGGTGGAGCACAAGGGTTATGCTGTTTTTGGTCAAAAACTTCTGAACACTCAGTGCAGTGTGGGCAGGTGCGTTGTCATGCCACACGTTGTTTGTGTAAATCACCCATCATGAAATGAGTAAACACATTGAAAGAGTCTCCAAAAAAAAAAAAAAAAAAGAAAGAAAAAAGAAATCATTGAAGCAACACACAGCTGCTCACAATAACATCAGCTAATACACCAATGCAGATAGGTTCCTAGAACACTCATCTAGCAAGGGAAGCCTGTATTACAAGGGGCCCACCCTTCAGAAGATAATTCCAGGGGTTTTCTTGGTCCCTCTTATAATTAGAAATTTGTACCTTTTGACTACCTTCCTTTTATTTCTCCATCTCCCCATCCTTCACCTCTGCTAACTACAGGTCTGATCTCTTATTTTATTATTTTTTTTAGGTTCCACATACAAATGAGATCATACAGTCTTACTCCATCTGACTTATTTCACTTAGAGTAATGCCTTTGAGTTCCATCCATATTGTCACATTAAATAATAGAATTTTCTCATTTTTAATGGCTGAATAATATTGTATATGTAGGTAGATATATAGATCTCATAATTTCTTTATCAACTCATCAACTTATGAACACTTAGGTTATTTCCCTGTCTTGGCTATTGTAAATAATGCTTCAGTGAACATGGAGGTGCAGATATCTTTTCAAGTTACTGTTTTCATTTCCTTTGAATGTATTCCCAGAAGTGGAATTTCTGGATCACATGATAGTTCTATTTTTAATTTTTTTAGGAATCCCCATGCTGTTTTTCATAGTGGCTGCACCAATTTACAATCCCACTAACAGTGCACAAGGGTTCCCTTTTCTCCACATCTATGCCAGCATTTGTTATCTCCAGTCTTTTTGATGATGGCCATTCTAACAGACATGAGGTGATATCTTATCATGGTTTTAATTTGCATTTCGCTAATGATCAGTGATGTTGAGTATTTTTTCACGTATGTGTTGGACTTTCACATATTTTCTTCGAAAAAAATGTGTGTTCAGGTCCTTTGCCCATTTTTAAATTGAGTTATTTGTGTTTTACTATTGAGTTATATAACTTCACACATTTTGAATAGTAACCCCTTGTCAGATATATGGTGTGCAAATATTTCCATTTATTTCATAGGTTATCTTTTCATTTTATTGATGGTTTCTTTTGCAGTATAGCCCTTTTTTTGTTTTATATAGTCCCTCTTATTTATTTTTTATTTTGTTGCTTTAGGTGTTAAATTCTTAAAAAATTACAAAAACCCATGTCAAGGAATTTTATTTCTGTTTTCTTCTAGGAGTTGCATGGTTTCAGGTCTTACCTTTAAAATTTCCATTCATTTCAAGTTAATTTTGTGAGTGGTATAAGACAGGGGTCCAGCTTCATTCTTTTATATGTAAATATTCAATTACCCCAGCACCATTTATTAAAGAGACTGTCTTTTCTCCATTCAGTATTCTTGACCCCCTTGTTAAATATTAGTTGACTATGTAAGTTTGGGTTTATTTCTGGGCTCTCAATTCTGTTCATTGGTCAATTTGTCTGTTTTATGCCAATATCATTAAATTTTGATTACTATAGCTTTATAGTACAGTCTGAAATCAGGAAGTGTGATGCCTTCTGCTTTGTTTTTCTTTCTCAGGGTTTCTTTGACTATTTAGGGTCTTTTATGGTTCCATGTAAATTTTTGGAGTGTTTTTTTTTTTTTCAATTTCTATAAAAAATGCCATTGGAATCTTGATAGGGATTGCATTGAATCTGTAAATAACTTTTGGTAGTACTGACGTTTTAACAATATTAATTCTTCTAATCCATAAACGCAGGATACTTTTCCATTTATTTGTGTATCCTTCAGTTTTGTTTTTTTTTTTCATCAAAGTCTTAAAATGTTCACAGTAGAGATCTTTTACTTCCTTGGTTAAATTTATTCCTAAGCATTTTATTGTTTTTGATGTTATTGTAAATGTGACAGATTTTTTTACTCCTTTTTCAGATAATTTGTTGTTAGTACATAGAACCACTATTGATTTTTGTATGTTGATTTTGTATCCTGCAACTTTTCTCTATTCATTTGTTAGATCTAAAATTTTTTTGGTTAAGTCTTTAGGATTTTCTATACAAGAAATCATGTCATTGCAAATAAAATAAATTTTACTTTTTCTTTTCCAAATATGATCACTTTTGTTTCTTTTACTCCGATTGTTCTAGCTAGGACTTGAAGTACTATGTTGAATAACAGTAGTGAGAGTGGGCACTCTTGTCTTGTTACTGATCTTAGAGGAAAAGCTTTCAACTTTTTACCACTGAGTATGATGTTAGCTGTGGGCTTATCATATATAGCCTTTATTATATTAAAATATATTCTTTCTCTGCCTAATTTGTTAAGAAATTTTATCATGAGTGGATGTTGAATTTTGTCAGTTGCTTTTTCTGCATCTATTGAGATGATCATAATGATTCTTTTCCTGCATTCTATTATTGTGGTGTATCACATTCATTGGTTTGCATATGTTGAATACTATTCTTGCATCCCAGGGATGGTTTCACTTGATCCTGGTGCGTTCACCATGATCCTTTTAATGTGCTGCTGAATCCAATTTGCTAGTATTTTATTGAGAACGTTTACATCTATATTCATCAGGGATATTAGCTTGCACTTTGGTTTTCTGGTGGTGTCCTTTTTTAAAAAATGTAGCAGCTTTATTACAATATGATCCTCAAGACATACAGCCTGCCCATTTAAGGTGGACAATTTAATGATCTTTGTGGTAGGTTACATTTTTAATTTTTAAAGTGTAGTAAAATATATAACATAAATTTTACCATTTAAACCATTTTAAGTGTATCATTCAATGGCATTAATTACATTACACATTCACAATGTTGTGCACCATCACCAGTATTTCCAAAATATTTTCATAACCCAACCAGAGTCTGTATAACTTCTAAGAAACAACTCCCCATTTCTCTTCCCCCAGCCCCTGTCAATCTCTATTCTACTTCTTTTCTTTATAAATATGCCTATTCTAGGAACCTCATATAATTGGGATCATACAATATTTATCCTTTTGTACTGGGCTTATTTCACTGAGCTCATGTTTTCAAAGTTGATCCATGTTGTAGCATGTATTAGAACTTTGTTCTTTTTTTCCCAAATTTTTGTTGTGGTAAAATACATATAACATAAAATTTACCATCTCAACCATTTTTAAGTGCACAGTTCAGTGGTATTAATTACATTCTCATTATTGCGCAACCATCACCACCATGAACTCTTTCAATCTTACAAAATTAAGACTCTATAACCATTATATAATACATCCCCATTCTCCCCTGCTTCCAGTCCCTGGCAAACACCACTGTACTTTCTGTCTTCATTATTTTGACTATAGTAGGAACTTCATATAAATGGAAGCATACAACATTTGTCTTTTTGTGACTGGCTTATTTCACTTAACACAATGGCCTCAAGTTTCATCCCTTTTGTAGCATATGTCAAATTTTCCTTCCTTTTGAAGGCTGAATAATATTCCATTGTATGTATAGGCCACATTTTGGTAATCCATTCATCTATCAATGGACACTTAGGTTACTTCCACATTTTAGCTATTGTGAATAATGCTGCTATGAACATGACTGTACAAATATCTCCTCAATATTCTGTTTTCACACCTTTTGGGTATATATCCAGAAGTGGAATGATAGTTCTTTTTTTTTTTTTTTTCTTTTTCTTTTTTTTTAATGTGGGTAGTTCCCTGGCTGGGAATCGAACCCAGGCCGCAGCATTGACAGCGCTGAAGCCTTAACCACTACACCACCAGGGAACTCCCAAAGGAAACTGTGTGTTTTGTTTTGTTTTGTTGGTGTGTTGTGTTTGTGTTGTGTTGTTTGTTTTGTTTGTTTTGTTTTGTTTTGTTTTGTATGTGGGTAGTTCCCTGGCTGGGAATCGAACCCAGGCTGCAGTGCAGAAGCCTAGCCACTACACCACCAGAAAACTTTTTTTTTTTAACTTTTTAAGGAACTACTGCACTGTTTTTCTGTAGCAACTGCACCATTTCATGTTTGCACCACCAAGGGTTTCAATTTCCCCACATCCTTGCCAATATTTGTCATTCTTTAAAAAAATTATCCTCATTAGGATTGTGTTTTCTCACTTCTTTGCATGTCTAGTATTCTTTGAACATATGCCAGATATTGTAAATTTTACCTTGTTTGTGCTGGGTATTTTCTATTCCTACACATCTTCCTAAGCTTTGATCTTGGATTCATTTAAGCTACTTGAATACAAATAGGTAGGTCTTTCAGGTCTTGTTTTTATGATTTGTTAGATGGGTCTGGGGCAGTGCTCAGTCTAGTGTTAATTATTCCTCACTACTGAGGTGAGAACTTCATAAGCATGCTACCTAGTGTCCTGTGGATTACAAGCTTTTCATGGCTAGTGGGATGAAAGACAGGGAACAGGAATTATGCCCAGCTTTGTATGAGCTCTGGGCACTGTTCCCTCTCATTCTTTTGAAAGATTTTTTATCCAGTCTTGGGTAATTTTCTCACACAACCATGCTGGTCAGACTCTGCTGAACACATGCAGGGACAGAGCTCTCTTTGTACAGCTCTTGCCCCTCCAGTCCTCTGTCCTGAGAACTGGAGCCACCTTGGTCTCCTCAACTCCATCTGGGACCCTCCTTCCTTTGCTGTGGCCTGGACGCTGAAATGGTCATACAGCTAATTCCATTTACTTTATGTTTCTCAAGTATCACATCATTCATTGCCTGATGTTCAAGTCTTGAAAACCAGTTTCCTGTATTTATTCTTTTTGTATTTTGGGTTGTTTAAGGTGGAAGGTAAATCTGGTCCCTGTTACTCCATCTTGGCCAGAAGTAGAGGGTTTCTGATTATTTTATTCAAAACAAAATATTATTTTGTCTTTTAAAAACACATAAATATATAGAACTAAAGTAAATTCATGCATCTTTTCTGGATTTTCCTCTTTTTCCCTTTCTATTCCAGGTAGTTTCTTCAGACTCATGTTCTCATCCATGATGAGAGTCACTCTTCATCTGGGTCTAAAATGTTGTTAAAGCCATTTGATTTTTGTGTTCTTCATTTCCGGAAGTTCTATTTGGTTATTGTACAAACCTCCTTTGTCAAATTTATAGTTTCCAATTGTTGCAGAAATTTACAACCCTGGCTTTATCCCTTGAATATAGTAAGCACATTTGTTTTTACAGCTTCTGGTTGCTAATTCAAGTATCTGGACTTCTTCAGGTCTGTTTTCTGCGGGTTCTCAGTCTTGATATATTATCTCACATTTCTGGCTATCTTTGTTTATGTGCTGGAAAGGTATTTAAATGTTATTTTAGAAATAACTTAATGTGAGGTGTGATGTTACCATTATCCTAAGAGGATTTTTGCTTGCTTCTGCTAGGCACAGGGCATACTAGCAATCTGGAGTTACTTTGCACCAAGTTTGGGTTGAGATTTTCTGAGCCATCCATGTGATTGTGTTGGGCTGCAGTTCACAAGTGGGCTGGGTGACTGCTGACTCACTCATCCCTTGTTGTCTCATTCCAAAACAGGTGTGGCTTGCTGTGGCCCACACCCACAGTGGATTCAGGCCTGCTACTTTTGTCTCCCTAACACAAAAAGAGTGCCAAAAGTGACACAAAGTCAATTGGCTGCCATTTCTGAGAGGGCAGAAAGAGCTTTGGGTGCCTAATTCCCCTCTGGATTGCCTTGATCCTCTTGGTCTGGCAATTCCTCGCTGTGGTTTAGACCTTTCTTCTATGCAAATAGCTTCAGTGAATTCTTAGTTGTCTTCATTGAGAGGCCCTTATTGCAATGTTTGCCATTATGAAAACCTGTCCATAATTTAAACTAAAAGTTTTTAAATGTTGTCTTTGTCATTTACATTTATTTTTGCATAAAGTGTGAGGTGAAGTTCTTCTGTCACGTCCCCCCAGTGGTAACCGCTTTTCCCAGGGCCAAATGTTGAACAGAGCTTCCTCTTCCTGTGGATCTCACCTGCCAACTCAGGTATATACTGAAGTTCCAGGTATGTAAGGGTCCAACCCTGGGCTGATTCCATTATTAGTTACCCATTACCAGTTCATTTTTGTCTTTTATTATACATCACTG
Source organism: Lyroderma lyra (assembly GCA_004026885.1). Taxonomy (NCBI): domain Eukaryota; kingdom Metazoa; phylum Chordata; class Mammalia; order Chiroptera; family Megadermatidae; genus Lyroderma; species Lyroderma lyra. The sequence goes on along the minus strand of PVJL010015392.1, from coordinate 5,639 downwards.
TGTTTTACTTATTACAGCATCATAAGATTTAGTATCTTTTTAAAAATAATTTTTAATTTAAAAATTATAGTTGACATACAATATTATATTAGTTTCAGGTGTACAACAGTGATTAGAGTTATGAGATGATCACCCCAATAAATCTAGTGCCCAACTGACACCATACATAGTTATTACAATATTATTAACTAGATTCCTTATGTTGTACTTTACCATCCCTATGACTTTGTAACTACCAGTCTCTACTTCTTAATCCCTTCCCCTTTTTCACTCATCCCCCTCAATCCCTTCCTATCAAACTATTCTCTGTATCTATGAGTTTGTTTCTGTTTTATTTCTTCATCATGTTTTTTATTCCACATCTAAGTGAAATTTGTCTTTCTCTGTCTCACATATTTCACTTAGCATAATATCCTCTAGATACATCCATGGCAAGATTACATTCTTATTTATAGCTGTATATCTGTACCACTTCTTTATCCATTCATCTATTGATGGACACTTAGTTTGCTTCCATATCCTGGCTATTGTAAATATGCGGCAATAAACATATGGATGCGTAAGTCTTTTTGAATTAGTGTTTTGGGTTTCCTTGGATAAATACCCAGATCTGCATGCAGAGGAATGGCTCTTCTAGACATTGTGAGCATTAGATGAAGTGTGGGAGAGGCAAGATATGTCTCTAGGGCAGGAACATCTGGAGAGAGATACCTGCATGAACTAGCCAGATCCAGACCTAGGCCAGTTTCCAGTGTAGCCACATGTGACACTTGGCCATGAAATACTGGGGACTGAGTTGTGGTGCAGGAGACAGGCAAACTCACTCCTTGCCAAATCATCATTATTTCTTAAGGGAAAGACCCAGATTCATTCCCCATGAAGCAATTGAACCTCTAGATCACCCAGTATTGACCATGAGGTGGAGTCCTGTCATCTGGGAAAGATGTAAGTGGACAGACCAGAATAGCCCTGTAGAGACTTTATAAACTCAACAGCCATTGGAACCACAGTCCACTAAAGTGAGATAGGTGTGCATTCTGAACTGAACAGACTGACTGACTACTAAAATAGACTTAAGTGGGAACCAGAGTATTACTCAAAATCTACAAGATAAACAATCCAAAATTACTTGTCACACTGGGAACTAGGAAAATCTCAAAGCTGGTAAGAAAGGATAATCAATGACATCAAGCTAACACATTGTTTGAACTATTGGACAAAAATTTTAAAGCAGCCATCATAAAAATTATCCACTGAGAAATTATGAACACACTTGAAACATATTATTAATAAAGTGCAAGTAACAGTGAAGGAAGTGAAATTATTGGAAATACATTACAGATGCTCCTCAACTTACCGTGAGGTTACATCCTAATAAACCCATTGTGAGTTGATAAGATCATAAGCCAAAAATGTGTTTAGAACACCTAGCCTACTGAACATCATAGCTTAGCCTAGCCTACCTTAAACATGATTAGAACACCTACCTTACCTACATTTGGGCAAAATCATCTAATAGAAAGCCTATTTTATGATGAGATATTGAATATCTCATGCAATTCATTGAATACTGAAAGTGAAAAACAGAGTGGTTATATGGGATCACTTTGACACCACTGTAAAGAAAAAAAAAAGTTACATCAAACTGTTATAAGTCAGGGACCAGTACAGAGATTTCCCAATCCCTTGTCTCCCTACATGCATAGCTTCTCCCATTATTGACCTGTATACCTTATAATTATTAATAATTTTGCTATGGACCCAGAAGTTCTATTAAAAAAAAACTATTTAAATATATATATAGAAACACCTACAGCAGAGGATAACAAACTACTTGTTTCTATACAACTCATGAGCTAAGAATGGTTTTTACATTTTTTTAATGCTTGGAGAAAAACAGAAGAATATTTTATGAGATGTAAAAATGAAATACAATTCAAATTTCAGTGTCTGTAAATAAAGTTTTATTGCAACACAGTGCCATTCACTTGTGTACATATTGTCACAACAGCAGAGCTCTGAAGTTCTCACCAGGCTTAAGTGGTATAGTGCATTTTCCCCAACTCTGACAGTTATATCACTTGCTTTGTTCAACATCACACTAATAAATATGATCAAGATGAGGCATGAAAAGTGCTTGCAAATCTCTAGAATACTGCAACTGTAACATACGACCAAATCCCCACTTGCTGGCTGGATGTTGGGAGACACAGGGTGAAATTATCCCCACTGCATCAGCCAAGAGCCAACCAGCTACCCTTGAGCGAGATCCTGGAGATGATTGATCACCAGCAGCCTAGGGAGCAAGACCTGGAGACCAATGATTGCAGCCCACTGGGAAGCGAGACTACCGACCACAGCCGCCTCCACACTAGGGAGTGAGTGAGCAGTGACATGCCAGGGGTTCCAGGGGGTGTCCTCACGTATCCAGATAGAGAGGCGGGGGGACACCATCACATGGAGATGCAGAGGCAAAAGCAGGATTCCACCACATGCGGGACACGACTGCGGCGGTGCCGTCACATTCCTCCTGACGCTGTCGCGCTTTAGTGCCGTCACGGGTCATGCGCCCGGCAGCTGTCGCGCTTTAGTATCATTACGTGGGCGCCATCGTGAATCTGGTGGACTCTAGCCCTCGCACCTTTACGCTTCCAGGCTCATGGCCGCACCATTCTTCCGCCCTCGTGCTGGGTCTGAGGCCTCACAGAGCGTGGCTTCTAGCCTCTTCCTGCTCCTGCTCCTTCTGCCCCCTACCCAGAATGTGGCCACCGCCCACAGACACCCCAACAGCAACAGGGTCACCTTGACCCATGACATAGGTATGGCCCCTCCCAGATTGGTTGGCAGTGGTCCCAGCGTCGCTCCAGCGCTTACTCTTTCCCCCAACCCCCTTTCCGCACCTTGGAGACCCCTTCCCTTGCCTTTGCTCCACTCTTCGCTCCTCCCCTATAATCCCCATCCCTCTCCATTGCTGTCCTCCCCTACTTGTCCACCACCAGTTCCTCCCTACCCCTTGCCTATGGCCTGGCCTACCCCCGCGTGGCTGCTACTCGTACACTCTGTCTCTCTCCCCTCAGCTTGTGGCCAGCGTCATGTGCAGGGGAAGATCATGGGAGGCACAGATGCCCCTGAGAAGAAGTGGCCATGGCAAGTCAGCGTGCACTATGCGGGCTTCCACATCTGTGGTGGGACCATCATCCATGAGTACTGGATCCTGTCAGCTGCCCACTGCTTCGGCAGGTGAGTGGGTGGTGCTGGATACCATTCCCCGTGGGAGGTCTAGCTCCCATGAGGCTGACCATGCAAGATACACCAAGCTAGGACTTCTCGGATTTGGAGAGAAAGTAGGGTCTAGCACACAGCTTCATCCTCTATAGCTTCTCCTGCACACGGCTGACGGATTCTTAAGCCATCTGCTTTTGGAGATAGGTGTGGCGCCAAATCATAAGATGAGAGGTGAGGTGAGGAGACATATCACAGGAGGAGAGAGGAGGAGAGGACACACAACAGGATGAGAGGAAAGAAGAGACATCACAGGAGAAGAGGAGAGATATCACAAGATAAGGGGAGGAGAAGGGGCACATCATAGGCTGACAGCTAATGAGAGATTGGGTAGCCCACTGTACACCCAGCAGGTCCTAATGGTTCCCCTGATCCTCCATGGGCCCCAGTCAAGGACTTCTTTGGGGCAATCCTGCCAAACCAGGTCTCAATAGAGCTTCAGGATTGCTTTTCCACATCCTGACTGATAGCTTGGATGCCAGGCTGCCATGCCTCAGGCCTCCTTGTATCTGTGAGCTGGTGGTGTTTCCTCTTCCCAGGGGCAAGGTTTCTGAGCTGCTGTGACTTTGCTCTCTCTCCCCACAGGGTCAGGGACAATGCGAAGTTTGATATGTATGTGGGCCTTGTAAACCTCAAAGTTGCAGGTAGTCACACCCAGTGGTTTGAGGTAAATAAGGTGATCCTGCATGATACATACGGAGTGTACCACCCTATTGGCGGCGACATCGCTCTGGTGCAGCTGAAAACCCGCATTGTATTTTCTGACTCTGTACTCCCCGTCTGTATTGCATCCCCAAACGCGACCCTTACAAACCTCATCTGCTGGTCTACAGGATGGGGACTCATCTCCCCAAAAGGTAAGAGAACAAAATGCAGGGTCAGTCCCTTTATTGGAGCTTATACAAGAAGGCATCATGCCTTGATGGCACTACAGGAAAGAAAGTCACTTACAGGGTTGCAGTTACCTGGGGACTGAAATCTCAACCCATCAATCACTATCTATTTCTCTGTCAGTGTGGAGTTTTGTTTTATCCCTGGCTGGCTTTGTTGTATACAGAGAAGTAGTTATATCTACTTTCAGTGTGGAATTAATATTTAGTATATCATGACAACAAGCTTCAAAGTTTTCCTAAAATTTTAAATTCAACTTAGAAATAATCCTTTTTAGCCTATTAAAAAAAAACCTATTTATTATTCTCATTTTTGACATAAAAGCCTTGTATCTTCTTTCAAAGTTTGTACCTCGGTACTTTAAATTTTTTATGGCAGGAGGGAGGGGAATTCAAATATATGGTGATGGAAGGAAAAATGACTCTGGGTGGTGAAAACATAATGCAACAAATAGACAATGAAGAACTATACACCTGGAACCTATGTAATTTTTACTAACCAATGTCACCCCAGTAAATGAAATTTTAAAAATTTATGGCTGTTTAAAAGATTCTTTTTAATTGAATTTGCTTGTGAATCGTAGCTATTTATTTTTGCACATTGATCTTGTTTCCAGCCACCCTATAGAACTCACTTTTAATATCTTGCCCGTTGATTATTTGACTTTTCTAGATTTTAAAAATTTAATTTTTTTCAAATAAAGATTGTTTCATCACTTCCTTCCTATACTTTACCTTTTATTTATTTTTCTTGTCTTCTTGCAATGGTTGAAGAACCAGTAGAAATGATGCTAGGTCTCCTTTTTTGCCTCTTTTTTCCCTTTTTTTATTGTTAGATTTATCGGGGTGACATTGATCAGTAAAATTTACATAGGTTCCAGGTGCATAATTCTACATTACATCCACCATGCATCACTCAAAGTCAGATCTCGTTCCATCAACATATATTTGTGTCCCTGTCCTTTCTCCCCCAGTCCCTTCCCCACTTACCCTCAGATAACTACTAAATTATTGATTGTGTCCATGAGTTTGTTTCTTTGTTGTTTTCAATTATATATTCTACATATGAGTGGAATCATGTAGTTCTTGGTTTTTTCTGTCTGGCTTATTTCACTTAGCATGATTATCTGCCCATTTTTTTAAATTCATTTTTATTGTTAGACTTATTGGGGTGACATCTGTTAGCAAGGATTACATAGGTTTCAGGCATACAATTCTACAGTGCATTGTCAACTTGTTGTATAATAAGTTCACCAGCTAATGTGACTTCTCTTTCCATCACCTTTTATTTAGCTTCCCCCCCTCCCTTTTCTCCCCTCCCTATCCTACTCATCCCCAAATAAACATTAAACTGTTGATTGTGTCCATGGGTTATTTGTTTCTTCATTTCTTTTTTCTTTGCTTTCAGTTTTATTTTTTTTTTTAATTCATTTTTATTGTTAGACTTATTGGGGTGACATCTGTTAG
>PVJL010015391.1:0-24475 GCA_004026885.1 Lyroderma lyra | reverse complement strand
GGGAGGGCGGGGCAGCACTGCGTGGGGGGGAGGGCGGGGCAGCGCGGGCGTGGGGATGAATAAAACATCCTAGTCAAGGACTCCTCAGAAACGGCCATTTGAGACACTGGCTTGAGGTTTGAAATGGCCGTTTCTGAAAAGCAGCTGATCACCACATGTAAACCTTTAAATGTCATGACACAATTACGAATTAGCTGAAAGAGGAAGGAAAAAAGGCTTTGAGAAAACACAGGGCAGCGAACAGGCTAAGACTTTCCAAAAGCAGAGACAAAAGTGGCTCTGCAAGACTTGGCCGCCTGAGAAATCAGAGCTCACACAGTCCACAAGGCTCCACGTCTGCTGCCAGGTGCAAGGCTGCGGAGCACCCAGAGACTACCCTCAAGTTCAGTGACCTCCTAAAAGGACTCCCGGAACTCACTGGAAGCTGTTACACTCACGGCTACGGTTTATTGCCAGGAAAGGATACGGGTTACCTTCAGTGAGGGAGAAGCGCAGGGTGAAGTTGGGGGGAGTACCCCCCCAGGGCAGCAGCCCCGTCCTGTCCCCACTGTGGAGTGGGGATGGCGTACCTCTCCATGACGACCAACACAGAGCATCGCCTGGGGAAGCTCCCTCAGGCCCTGGAGTTCAGGGTTTTCAGGTGGGGCTGCGGCGCGTAGGCGTGAGCAATGTGTAACAGAAGCCCCCCCTCTGACCACACTGTCATTAGCATCACGGGGCCTGTCCCACAACTTCACATGGCGAGACTCGCCAGGCAAACAAGACACTCCATCAGGCATGGCCTTGCAAAAGCTTAGACAGGAGGTAACCACAGGTAACCTTGCTCAGAAGCCAAGGGCAAAGGCCAGACTTCTTTTGGGGCAAAGCTAATCCTGTCCTCTGCACACCCATGTGATAAAGCCAGAGAGGCTCTGACCAGCTGCAGGAGGAGGGAAAGAGATGGCACACGGGAGCCCCGAGGGGCTGACTTCCCAGGGCAGTCCTTAGACACTGCGGCTGGAGAACTTACTTAAAATTCTGTTACAAAAATTTTCAAACGTAACGAATTCCCAACACTCAGCGCCCATCTGCCGCCCTTCCTTCCCCACCCCTTCGTGCTTCTGTTATTTCAGGGAATCCCAAACACCATGCTATTCCCCCCTGCAGCGCCTTCCTAGAAAATGCCCAGCGCTCCTTGGCACCCTCTCCCGCTCAGTCCAGTATCCTCAAAACAACCCTTTCGGTTCTTCTTTCCTAATCAGTGGCTCAGTCAGGTCCACACGGGTGGTGGCTAACGTCCTTCAAGCCTCTTACCCTGGAGTGATCCTCACTGGTTACTCTTTGTCTTAACAGCGTTTGAAAGTCTAATATACAAACACTTACGATACACGAGTGAGAAGCTGGCATCCGTGCAGCCATGGCAGGGGGCCTGTCTGTACAGCTTGTCCCTTGAACCTCTGGAAGGTCTGAGCTTTGGACCAGGCCCGAGCAAGACCTTTATTTTTGTCACGCTAACGGGAGAGCAGACCTCCTGACCACATGGAATCAGGGGTCAGCCGCGCAGCTAAAGAGCGACTCGGTTTGTTGGCACCCAGAGAAACTTCTTTCCTCTATTCATGTCACCATTTCCCTTCCTTTTCTCATAAAAACCTCTTGCCATCACCCTGTTAACTGGGACACAATCTGGGTTTCTGCCCGAGTCTGTCGCAATTCTGTGACCCAAACCAATACTTGTTGCTGCTCACACTTTAGTTTCAGGTGAACAGAGACAGCAAAACCAGCCCCCAGCGCCACACAGCTGAACTTCAGGAAAACACGCAGCTTATCGACCCGAGGAGCCACCTGCCCCAGACGTCTCTCGTCCGTCAGCCCCGGGCGTTCACCTGCTTGTACAGTGCGTAGAGCTGGAGCTTCACTGCATTTCCTGGGTCCTTCTTCAGCAGCTTCACCTGATTCCGTGCGTTTTCAAAGTCTTCCTGACTGGCTCGCATGGCTGTTCCACTCAGGTGCAGCCGAACCGCTGGGACACGAGGCGCCTGCAGAGGGCTGCACACAGGCAAGCTGCGTTCTAACTACTCCCAAACCCTCACCTACCACAACGCCATGTGTCCCTATGGACAGTGTCCATGTGCTTGCCCCAGCAAGCGAGCTGCAGGCGGTCAGTGCATTCCAAAGTGCTCCCCAGATAAGAAATGCCACAAGAGCTAACCAGGGATTTTTAAATAACGGAAAAGGAAGCTACTTTCCAGCACGGTATCTGCAGCAACGCAAGTTAAATACAGGCATACGGTGCCCGGAAAACACCCAGCCGGTGCCAGTACAACAGAGACCGAGACCAGTTTTGTGGTTGTATGCTTTCTAGGCAGGTTTGGCTCCAGGCCACCATAATAAAGTGAGTCTCGCAACACAGCAAGTCTTTCGCTGGCAGAGGGTCTTGCCTTCCATTTGTAAAAGAATTATGCAACACCTGGGAACTGCAATAAAGCAAAGAGCGACAAGACAAAATGGAAAGCAGCAGCCGGGACCCGCAGGCCAGGGCGATTTTGCCGCAGGCGAGAAGTAAACGGAAGTCATGAGAGAGGAAATCCTGACCTGAGACCACGGGGGTAAAGCGCACAGAAAGAATTGTCTTTGGTGTCCCAAGGTCCAGAAAGAGCCTCTGCACTTGCAGATTAACAAAGTATCACCTATCATCAGGTGAATTCTCTCCCCTCCACTCAGCAAAGACGTGTCCCAGCATGCACATCCGCGGAGGAAAGGATGGGTAAAGACAGAAGACACTTTCAAAAGGGCAGGTGAGCAGTGGTGGGCATTCCGGAGGGAAAGCTCTTTATGAGGTGGGGGATCTGCTGGGGAGCTACCTCCTGTAGGTGCGGGCCCTGGGAGCCCAGCTGAGTGGACACACACCGGCCAGGAGCCGAAGCAGCAAGCGTAGCCAGGTGTGTGAGCTTCCAAGTGCAGTTATCAGCGGGGTGGGTAAGGCAAAGGGGTGTTCGCAAGGATGATCTTCGAGGACAAAATTAATGGCATCAAACGTGACTAACGTAATGGTTGCAAGTAAAGCCCAACCCTAGCAAACGTATCGCCTCCTTCGCAGTAACGTGACTTTCAGAGAGTGTCATGAATGGTAGGTTCCAACCATGAATTATTACTAATTCAATAAAACCGGTCTTCAGTAAGTTTTATACGAAATGCGTGAATTAGGTTTCTTTCTTACCCCGGGAAAACCTCTGCATTCTAACACATGAACTTGGAACCCGGCAAGTTCCAAGTAAGTAAAAAATGAAAGGAAACTTTAAATGTCCACAGAAGGCCGAAATGTGCAAGTTCTTACAAAATATGGTACGAACTTGCTTATTTAAAAAAAAATCACAAAACCAGGCCGTTTAATATAAAATCGGGACAGTCGCTCCTAACCGTCACCCAAAGGCGACCACCTTGTGCCAGGGGTTCCCTGCGCCCAGATCCGTTTTTGGTTTCCGCATGGTTGGTGCACCCCGCCATCTAACAGGTCAGCAGAAGGACGATGGGAAAAGCCAACCGTGGAGGTCACAGCTGATGACACTGGTTCGCGCTCCGACTGCGTTCGGCCACGAAGAGAGCAAAGCGTGCTGAGAGGCTGTCCCCGCAAACTGGCCAAGGACGCCTGCGGCCTGGAGGGCGCGAGCGCGCTCGGGGCGCCGGGGCTGGGGGTGGGGGTGGTGAGGGAAGCAGCTCCGGCGGGGCGAGCGAGGCCGCGCGCAGCGAGAACCGCCCCTCGGCCTCCGGCCGCGGCCCTCCCGTCCCTTCCCGGCCAGGCCGCGGCGCCGGGTGAGCGGCTCAGAAGGTCACCTGACGCCGCGGTCTCCTCTGCAAACCGTGAAAGCCCGACCCGGTTGCTACGGAGACAGAGAACAGAGGGGGCGATTCCCGCGGGCGACGACCCCGCAAGGGCACCGGGCGCAGCAGTTACCTCCGGGCGGCGGACACAGACCAGAGCGGAGCCAGCCAGCGTGCCAGCTCAGCCATGGCGACTCGCGGGGGCCGCGAGCGGGGCCTGGGGGCGGGGCGGGGCCTGGCGGGGCCTGGGGCGGGGCGGGGCCTGGGCGGGGCGGGGCCTGGGGCGGGGCGGGGCCCGGGGCCGCGGGCAGGGACGGGGCTACAGGAAGAGGTCCGAGCCGGAACGCTAGGTGGTTACCCCGTTTTGCCGGGGTGGAAGTTGAGGACCACACGTACTGATTTGGAGTCTTTCCCAAAGACCCAAGCCTTGCAAGTGGTCCGAATGCTGAATCAATTCCGAGCCCAGAGTTGAAGGTCCAAGAAAGTGCATTTATTATCCCCCGCCCCTGCTGATGCGCCATTGCTACCTGTGTTTCGTCAGGCAGGCCTGAGTCACGGGCAAGGTTGGAGGCCAAGTAGAACAAAGTGTACTTGTTCTAAGTATTTCTTCACTCCACCATAAAAATAAATAAAGAGATGAAACACTGCCATTTGTGAAAACATGCGTGGATCTTGAGATTATCATTCTGAGTGAAATAAGGCAAAGTCCAGAACCATGTGACTTCACTCCTGGGTGGGCCATAAAACGGAAAGCAACAAAGTCACACGACAAACGAACGAAGAAACAAAAACTCATAGACACAGATGACAGTTTAGTGGTTACCACAGTAACCACTGGGGTATCTGAAAAATACTTTCTCAGAAATCCCAAGGTGAGTGTTGAAAAAGGCTGAACTGAGTCTCTCAAAGACCTTGACCCTCCCCCAGGCTGAGATGACCCTCAGAGGTAATGGACATGCAGTAGTCAGAAAAACTGCAGACACTGGAAGGTTCACTGGGCTGCAAAAGGTAAAACACCCCTCATAGAAGTAGTATTACTATTTTCTAAGTCTCCCTTATTGGTAAACGTGTGGATTGTGAAACCTTTCACGGTAGAGGTGAACCCCTCTCAGGCTTCCGTTTGCTACGTTTCACACAGAAAAGTGGGGTGTGGGGAAGTAGCCGTCTTTGACAAAGTACAATTTAAAAAATATAGAAGGAGCGTGTGTTAATAAGATGTACTTACTAATTAGGGAACCAGAAGGATGGCGAAAAAGGAATTTGAAAGACTGGTTTATATAGTTAGTGTAAAAGAGAATGCTGGAATGGATTGCAAGGTTAGATCCAAAACTGACTAAGGTCCTACAGAGCGATGAAACCATACCTTTGGGGGCAAATTTTTTTCTATTAGACAAGTCATTTGCATCCCTAACAGCTGTCATTTACTAAAGACCCATTAGATGGCAGTTTAGAGAGAGGGGAGCTGGTTCAATGACAGACATTTCTGGAAGAGAGGTCATCTTTGGTCTGCCTGTGCTCATGGAATACTTTTTTCCTAGTTATGTTGAGTGTGCCACCTGTTTCCTACAGAACTCTGCCTCATCAAGATGCCTAACTGGCATCTCAATATTTTTATGCTCTGTAACTTTACTAAATATTCTAGGAAATCTGGATGAATCTGATTTTAAGTTTTTTATTTATTATTTTTAATTACAGTTGAAATTCAATATTAGTTTCACGTGTATGGCATCACTATAGGCATTTATATAACTTACGAAGAGATCCTCCCGATAAGTCTAGTACCTACCTGGCACTACACATAGTTATTACAATATTATTGACTCTATTCCCTATGCTGGACTTTACATCCCTATGACTATTTTGTAACTGCCAATTTGTACTTGTTAATCCCTTCACCTTTTTCACCCAACTCCGCAATCCCCCTCCCATCCAGCAACCATCAAATTGTTCTCTGTATGTGAGTCTGTTTCAGGTAGTGTTAGTTCATTATTTTGTTCTTTAGATTCCAGATATAAGTGAAATCCTATGGTATCTGTCTTTCTCTGCCTGACTTATTTCACTTACAAAATATCCTCTAGGCCCATTCATGTTATCCCAAATGGTAAGATTTCATTTATTTTTTATTTTTTATTTTTTATGGCAACAGTCCATTGTATATATGTAGCACAAGTTCTTTATTTAATCATCTATTGATGGGCATTTAGGATGCTTCAATATGTTGGCTATTGTAAAAATGCTGCAGTGAACATAGGGGTGCATATGTCTTTTTGAATTAGTGTTTTGGATTCCTTTAAAAAAATACTGAGAAGTGGAATTGCTATTAATAGGTCATAAGGCAGTTCTATTTTTAATTTTTTGAGGAATCGCCATACTGTTTTCCATAGTGGCTGCAGCAATTTGCAGTCCCACCATCAGTGCTTGGACTGGGTTTCAAGTCAGGTGGGGCAGGGTCTCAGGGCATTGCAAGGGTCAGGTGAATGATGTTATCCAGGTTAATGGAGAGCTCAGATTTGGCACCTGCCTGCATTGGGCTGGGTGGGTGGGAGGGGAGTTCAACAAGGAAGCAATGGCACCTTCCAGTGCTTCGGTCCCTGGAGATATCATAGCTGCCCTGACCCTTGCCCTCCAACCCTTGCCCAGAAGCTGGTGTCCTGGCATTGGAGCCTAGAGTGAGCGAGTTTGTGAGTGAGCAAGTCCATACACAGGCCCCTCAAGGTGAATGCCTGGGACCCGAGCAGCCCTTCATCTCACTTGGATATAATCCCTGCTGGTTTTCACAGCCAGATGTTATGGGGACTCCTCTTTCCGGGACTGGTGCCTTGGGCTGGGGAGTCCTTTGTGGGGCTGGGACCCCTCACTCCTGAAGGGCTATCTTTGCATCAAAGCTATCCCTCCCAATTCTTAATGACCACATTTTTGTGTGGGACCTGTTCGTGCTGTGTTCCTTCTCTCCTACCAGTCTAAATGTGGCTGCTTCTTTATATCCTTAGTTATTGGACTTCTGTCCAGCTAGTCTTCAGGTGCTTCTCAATGACAGTCGTATCATTTCGTTGTAATTTTGATGTAGTGATGGGAAGAGATGAGTACAGCCTTTACCTCCTCCACCACCTTGACCAAAAGTCCATATAATTTCTTAGACTTCAACCTGAAAGAGACAAAGCCAGGCTCACTGCTTGACATGGAGAGAGAGGCGGGCAGGAGTATACGGGGAAATCCAACAGCCCAGATCCACACTGCAGTGTTGACAGTTAAACCAGTTATTATTTTCATTGAAAACCATATGATACCTCCTCAAGTGCAATTAGGAGAAAAATTCCTATGTTTCTCCCAGAAACAAATTGGATAAAAATAAAATGAAGATGCCCTGGCTCTGAGAGTACTCCTGCTTTATCTCCTGGCCAGATCAGCGGCTGGAGGTGGCTCGTGCCCCTGGGGCATCTGTCATTGGGCCTGTGGGGTGTGCGGGTGACACTCAGCCTCCACAACACATGTGTCAGCCCCTGTGTGGCCGCAGAGGAGCCGTTATTAAACCATCAAATCTCAAAAAATAAAAAATAAAAAAATAAAATGAAGGCATCAGACTCAGGGATAGCTAAAAGCCTTGAACTTGTTTTGACTTGTATTTCAGCCCACTCTCTGAGTGTGTACATTTACATATTGCACAAGTAATGACAGTCATGGGTCTCATGGGGACTCACACCAGAGGAGGGATTGGCAGACTCTGACTCACACCGTTTCTGCAAATAAAACTTTATTGGTGCACAGTCACACCGTTTGTTTACTTACTGTGTCTACAAGGCAAAGTCGAATAGTTGCAACATAGACTGTGCATTTGTTTGTTAGGGCTGCCACAGCAAAGTGCCACATGAGGTGGCTTACGCAGCAAAAGGTTTGTGTTCTCACTGTTCTGGATGCTGGAAGTCTGAGTCAAGGGGTCAGCGGGGTTGGTTTCCTCTGAGACCTCTCTCCTCGGCTTGTAGATGACTCCCTTCTCCTTGTGTCTTCACATGGTGGCACCTTGGCCTTTGTGTATGTGTGTCCTAATCTTGTTTATAAGGACACCTGCTGTAGTGGGTTTGGGCCCACCCTAATGACCTCATTTTAACTTAATCACCTCTTTAAAGGTCTTACCTCCAAATACAGTCACATTCTTGGGTATCAGGGGTTTGGACTTGAACATATGCACGTGGTTGGGGCACAGTTCAGCTCATAGCAGAGTACGTAGCCCTTGAGCCTCAAAAGTCTACTGTCTGGTCTTTTGTAAAGAAAGCTTGTTGACCTCTGTTATGCACTATTGTTGCTCCTGTGCAATGTAGCAAGACGCAGTTCCGAAATGTAACCACCCGCGATTTGCTGCCCCTTCGGAAGCGTGTCCCAGGCCACACTGTCGTGTTTCAGAGCAGAACTTTCAGTGAGTCCATTCCTGTCCGAGACCAGAGCGGAGACTGAACCCAGACCAGAGCCACGACTGCGCTCTGCACCTCCTGGAAGTGTCATTATTTTCTCACACATATACTCTTGCGTGGGTCACCTTTCATCACCGACGTAAGCACTTGGCCCTCTTTGGGGCCGTTTTTGTTAAAGTGAACTTTTGATCACTTCGTGATGCTAAATTTTTTTTTTTTTTTTTCTTTTTGGTACGTGGGTAGCTCCCTGACTGGGAATCGAACCCAGGCCGCAACGCTGACAGCGCCAATGCTGAAGCCTTAAGCCACTGCACCATCAGGGACTCCCGATGCTAAATATTTTAAGAGGAGCTGGGCAAAGCAAGCCACCGCTGCCTGTGGGGGCGGGGCTGGCTGTGCCTTTACGGGCCAAGATGCTGTATCATCTGCCACTAAAACGGGCCCCCAGGGAAGTGCCTGTTGTCCTGGCTGCTGGAGACCTTTGGAAGTCCTTGAGAAAACATGCCCCCACCCGTGTTAACTATTGATAAGACGCACATGGTTGTTATTTTTGGAAAATTCCACAAGGCCATGTTCAACTTATGTTCGTGAGAGCCTCAGCCGTGCATTTTAAGGAGAATTTTAGGAATCTGGGTGGAAGCTCACTGGGTAACTTCACGTGGGACAGGGCCGCTCTCAGGGTACGTGTCCCTGGAGGAATGACAGATTTTCAGGAGTGGAAGAGGACTGGGACACGCTCTGGCCAAACCTTCTCTATTTACCGGACAGGAATCCAAAGCCAACAAGTGAAGAAAGAACAGATCGAAGGTCACCTTGGGTGATGTCCTAACTAACATCAGGTGAGTCTGGGTGATGCCCTGCCCGCCGCAGTGTCCACTGTCCCTGCTAAAGGCCTCCCATCCGACTGTCCCCCGGGGGACACAGGTTCATGCAGGGCTTCGGGGCCAAGTCACCCATTTTCGGAACTTGCACGTATTACAAGAGTGGCGGCATGGGGGTGATTTTAACGGAGGGCGGAGAGGTCTGCGTGTCTGCTGCGGACGTAGGACGCCCTCCCGAGGCACCGCGGTCACCGTGCGATGGGACGGACCCGGGTGAAGCCCTCCGTGTCCACAGGCCATGAAGTATAAAGTTTGCTGCAAGCGTGGGTCACTGCTGCCCTAGCGCCCCCAGCTGTCCTGTGAGAGGCGCCAGCGCCGGGCAGATGATCCCGTGGCTGTTCGCTGACCCCCGGGAGTCCTGCCTGCAGCACTTCCGGGGGGGAGGGGGCCGACGTGGGTGAGGTCAACACGCGGCGTGGAACTACGGTGCCGGCCAGGGGCAGAGAGGTGGGGACCGGGGGGCGCCGGCCCCAGCAGCTCCTGCTCTGAGGCTGCCGATGAGCTCGGCAGCTGCCGCCAGCCCTGAGCCCGCTCCCGGGGCTGTGTCTCCTCGGCGCGCTCCTCGCGAGGGCCTGTGGGTGTGGCGTCGTTGCCGAGTGTTCGGGTGAGCGCCGGAACCCCGGACTGAGACGGGGCGCGGGTGCTCGAACCTACTGCCCAGGCTTCTCTGGCGTGGTGGCGTGGCTAACGGAGGCTGACCCCGTCTCCTCCAGGCGCAGCCAACAGAACGCCGGAAAGGCTCCTGGGGACACCGCTCAGGGAGTTGGGGACAGTGTACTTGGCCGTACGAAGGCACTCCCGAGCCCCCACCCAGGCCTGGGACGACGTGGGGCTACGAAAACACACGTTCAGGAGCCCCAAGGACGCCCGCCACGTGCCCACGCCACCGCCGCCCGGTAAGGACGCGTCCGGCTCAGTTCCACCCCTGGGGCCACTTGTTGTTCATGCCAGTAGGGGCTGTGGAGGTTCTGACTTGTTTGATGCCAAGAGGAAACGCAGCGAAGGCACCTGCACCAGAACAAGGGTCTGTGGGTTAACGCTCCCCCGCCCCCACCCCTCCGAAACCGGGGGGACCGGAGTCACAGAAGTTGCTTTGCGACCGCAGGGACCGACAGCGCGTGTATAATCACGCAGCTTAAGTGTCCCCTCCCGGGAGCAAGACGTTCTGAACCCCACGTAGTGCCTGCAGTGCCCTCCGAAGGCTCTGTTTCAACTAAAATAAATAAAAAACAACAAACTAAACTCCCAAAAGGTCTCACGCACGTTTTAAAACACAGAAACAGTGCACTGGAAGGGAGTAATCCGCACTTTCAAGAGCCTGAAAGTTTGGGGTAGACACCGTCCTGGGTCCCTCAGAGGCGGTCTGGTCCGGGCTGCGTCTCGCCCTGCCGCTCTCCCAAGGGTGCTCCCGTCCCCAGAGGCGGATGGAGGAGGGGCCTTATGCAGCCTGATCCCTCAGCCCCCTGCACCCTGCAGAGGGACACAGGGCACCCTGCACGGGGACACGGGGCAGCCTGCACAAGGACACAGGGCAGCCTGCACAGGGACACGGGGCAGCCTGCACGGGGACAGAGGGCACCCTGCCCGGGGACACGGGGCAGCCTGCACGGGGACAGAGGGCAGCCTGCACAAGGACACAGGGCAGCCTGCACGGGGACACGGGGCAGCCTGCATGGGGACAGAGGGCAGCCTGCACGGGGACATGGGGCACCCTGCATGTGTTTGCTAAATGACGGATCAGAACGGACGGGGAGAGTACCTCTGGGTCACCGCAAAGGCCGAGGGGACCGGGGGGCTCGGGGCCGGACATTTCCGCCCGCGGGCCGGGATGATCTCTGAGAATCCAGAGATGCAGCCTCCGTGCCCTGCCCTGCCCCTGTTTCTGAAGGCGCCCGACTTCCAGGTTGGGGAAGAACTGCGTCGTGAGGCTCCAAGGGTGTGGGCCTGTGTTTAAAAACCCCGATGACGGCACTTGAACATCCAGCAGCCGTTGCGGTGTCTCCGCGAGCTCAGTTCCTGCTGCTAATCACTTGGAAACACATCTTTGGTTCATGCAACTGTGCGGCCTTTTGGGATGGCACGTGCACTGCAGGTGACCCGGGGGCTCCGTCTGCTGGCCTCCGTCACCGCTGCCATAGCTTCCTTTTCAATGCACCAACATTTCCCGGAATCACGAGGGTCTCCGGGCTTCGAAGACAACTAACCAGCTCGAAGATAGTTCCTGTCCCCCCTCACGCAGGGGTGAGGAGTAGCATCATTGTGACACCTTGTGGACACGGCTGGGACTTGCATCTCAGCCTTCTATTGTCCTGAATAACGTCCCAACCAGTCTCGCGGGGGTGGCCACTGCTTACGTTTCTCTGCTGGGAAACCTCACTGTGCCCTTCCGCGCAGCTCCCCCCGGCCACCCCCACCCACGAGCGGGTGCTCTGCAATGGGAGTGTGGGAAGTGGGCGTGCTTGCTCCAGGCGGCAGGGCCATCCTTCTGTCCTGAGCTGGGCTTTGGGGACATCTCTGCCCTGGAGACACGCCTCGGCTTCCCAGGGCGGGTCGTGCCCCTCCCAGCCCCCGGTGTGTTGGTCACAGCAGGAGGCAACAGGCCTTTGTGGTTCTCCTTCGGCAAATACACCTTTCTCCCCCAAAGAGAGATTTCCATGGAAACCGAGCCAAGAGGGAACTTTCTGGAGAGGCACGGTTCGTCCAGCAGGGTGTGGCAAAAACCACAAGAGGGGCGGGGAGAAGGCTGCACAGTGATATTAGAAATGTGAATAAAAATAGAGGCCAAGGCCATAGACCAGCAAGTTAAATTTTAAAGTGCTTTTGACCGAAAGACCCTGGACAAATCAGAAAGCCATGGGTAGCGTACCCACTGTGTGCAAGGCAAGGGTGCCAAAGCCGGGAGGGGCCAGGGGTCCCGTGTGACCCCACCCTCAGGCAGGCCGCGACCTGTGGGGGGGAGGGTGAGACGCATAGATGACACGACACAGCAGTACATCGGTGGGGCCAACGTGGCTGCGAAGGGGGCAGGTCCGTCTCTCACGTTCTTTTCACCCCCTTTTCTTTGAGAAGCCCATCGTTTTTTTTAAACTTGGCTTCTCCAGGACACCTTTTAGAAACACTGAAGCGCGCATGCCTAGCACGTTCCGCCACGTGCACGCTCGCGCACGCTCGCACACACACGTGCACGCTCGCACACACACGCGCACGCTCGCACACGCACGCGCACGCTCGCACACGCACGCGCACGCCCTTGCTTTTGTAATTTTCAGCTTTGTGAAACGGATTAAATATTAAATGGAGCCGGACAGAGATGGGGGGGGTGTACCCGCACTCAGTAGACACACAGTGACCTCTGCACTGCGCTGACGAGGGCCGCGATGGCCAAGGTGCTCGGGCGGCGCCCTGCCCGCCTGTGTGGGGCGCTCCAGGACTGGCCCCTGTGTGGGCCGTGCGTGCCCTCCTGCTGCAGCTGAGCCTTACTTGCTACTGGCCTGTCGGTGGGGGGGATCGACCTTCAGGCTGACAGCTCTGGCCACACCTGGACGGGGGCTTCGGCTATTTTGCGTTCCAAGTTCATTCACCATTGCAGCCTCTGCAGGTCTGCGTTGGGACCCCTCAAACTCGTCTGTTGGGGGGTGTCCAAACCCCTTTCAGGTGTTCAGTTTGTATTGCCAAGCTTCTCAGGTGACCCCCGATGACGTTGTGCAGCCCTTAGGTCCCTCGGGCGCCCCTTGCTTCTCTCCACAGGCCTTGGCGGAGGCACCGGTGTCCGGCAGAGGGTGTGTCCCCCTGCCTGGCTTTGGAATGCGTGGGACACGTTGTCCACCTCGTTATACTGCAGCTGCTGCCCAGGGCCCTGTGCTTTTGCCATCCTAATTTCTTTTATTGCTTTTATGGAGGAGTTTAAAAAGGTTAAAACATATGTGGTCACCGCTGCTATTCCCTTCTCATGTTCTAGTTTGACTAAAATTAAAAAAAAAAACAAAACTCTCTCCCCCTGGCGTTTCGTAATGGATGACGTCCCCTGTTCTCGCCCTCTATGCCTTGTACGTAGATGTTCTCCAGTAAATTCATCACGTCCTTGGCTTTGCCCTCGATGCCTTCACTGCCCGCAGCCGCCTCTCCACCCCAGCCTCGGCCGCGGGCGCGCTCGCTTGCACAGCCCGGGAGCGCCGTAACCCTGAGTTCTTACGTCACACCCTCACCCCTTCCCCTCTTTGTTGGAGGGAAACAAAAGACTTGGGTAGGGAAGAGTTAGTATTCTTTTAACCTCTTCCGTGTTCTTGGCAAGACATTCTCTCGTCGTCCGGAACTATCTAGAATAGAACCGACTTGGGGTGGCGGTCCAAGCAAGGATTTCTGGGCCCCTCCGGGAGGGCCACTTCACTGTGATCCTCATTTGCCCGCTTGCTCGGATGGTTCGCTAGCTCGTCAGGTACACAACAGCCCATCGTATTTTGTGTCTCATGTCCCTGCGCGTGACGGACAGACGGCGAAGAGGCTATTCTGCCCCGGCAGCTACATGTCACAAGGCTTAAAGGACTTACTCTTCAATGGGAATCTCCAGTGTCATCCTCAAAACGATCTGTTGACACAACATTGGAATGAACAGGCACACGTACACCTGTAGAATTTTAATATGGGTGCTCACATGTTGGTCGTAAATACTGTTATCGAAAGCAGTGTCAGATGGTGAGTGGTCCCCAAATTCTCCCTCACACACCGCCATTGCTCAGCACGGGCCAGATGCCCATGGACCGCGGACGGCCACGACTGCGTGAGCCCCAGACGGCCCAGGCTCGTTGGCCGTGGCCGCACGGATGGTCCAACCAGAGCCCCCGCGGGCCTGAGAGTCCTCCTGCCGAGCGACTCTGCCCTGGGGTGCAGTGTACCCGTGTGGCGTGTACCGTGCTGCTCACGAAGGCCCCGGAAGCATTTTCAGAGAGCGTGGGCACCAAATCGTGTAATCCAGGCAAATCGCACCCAGATCTCTGGGTTGGCGCCCAGTCCTTCGCATGTTATAAATGCTTCCAAGGCCATTGTCACGTGCGGCCGGGTGAGAGCTACGCAGGGCGGCTGAGGAGATAGTCCTGGTTTGTCAAGTCCTAATCCTCGGTGCTCCCCGCTATTCACGGCCCAACCTATTGGTGGGAGTAAATCTTTTTCGTGATTAATCTCTCTCTTGTACGCGCGTGCGCGCACACACGTCTGGAATCTCTGTTCTTACAGTTGTAGGGATGCCAGACTGAAGTTGGGGTGTATTCTCTAGGTGCCAAGGTTGAACAGAGGTGGAATATCACTCATCCAAAGAGTGCAGTGGACCAAGCCAAGAAAAAGGATTTAAAAGGCAAACCCTAAGAAAGGCTTGATCGAAGTCTGGCAGAGACGCCCCCGTGCAAAGGAGCAAGGCAGAAAGAGATAGGCTGGGGTCCAGGTGTGCAGGGGTGGCAGGCTTTAGAGGGCCTTGGGGACACTGGGTATGAGAAGGAAAGCAGCCATTAATGCCAAGGTCGCAAACTGTTGGCTCATAGATGTACTTGGTTTGCCTTTCACTGACATTTCAAAAAAAAAAAAAAAAGTTGAGTCCAAGTTAAAACTAGGAGATTGCACATACAAAATAAATTCCAGCTTTCAAAAGATCTGAAGATCTTACAACACTAGGACAGTGTTCTCACACGGCGACAATCAGGCCCCTGGGCGGTGGCCACTGACTCGCAGGTCCCCACAGCCCTGCAGGGCTCATGACACTTCTTTGGGTGACATGCCTGCCAAGACTGGCCTCTGTTGGCACTGGTGACTTCTGGTTTAACATCTCAAACCAACCTGGACATTAAGTGGTCATCGAAGACCCATGTTCTGTGTGTCGATTTTGATGGCAGCCTTTGCTTCCGTCCCTGTCTCCCTGGGACATGCTCCGGCGTCCCGGTCACTAGAAAATGGCACTGGCTGCTCCCTTTGCCATTGAAGTCCTCCATCGTGTCCCACGGCATTCCCTCCTGCTTGTGATCTCTCGGTGCCATCAGCGTGCGGTGTGCAGAGGCTCTTCCTGTGCAGAGTCTGAGCAGGGGACGTGTCCTCCGTGGTGTCACATCGTGGGACTTCCTGTGTCACATGCCCCCTTGCGCACAGCAGCAGGTCACAGCAGAAGCACACCGAGATCACAAGGCTGGCCCAGCACCCGCTTTGCCTTACGTCAGCCGTCTTTCCCAGGACGAGCCAGTGCCTAGGAACAGTCCAGAGAACGGCTCACGGTGCCTCTCAGAGACAGCTTGCCTGCGTGCTTTATTCTCTTCTTTTGCGTACACTTGGCCTGGCCTACTTTCCTGAAGGGCTGTTTCTGTGTTTCCTGTTAAAGACACGACACTCAGCTTCTCTCAATGTGGCTGGCCAGTTCATGGAAAGGTGTAGAATGTGTTCTGAACTTCTTACCCCTTCTGGGAGAGGCTGTCCACCCTGAAGACGTTAGTTAACGCCGAAGAAAATGGTCGGATGTCTTCATAGAAGTATTTCCACCTGGGAGATGAGGCAGTCTTGGAGTCTCTTTTATTCTGCCTGTTGCAAAACTAAATACGTAATTAAACAAACGAACACACAAATACATTAAACCCAGAGAAACCTGTTTCCATGTACAGGTTCAAAAGGGTAAATTCTTACAGCTGTGTACTTCAGGGTTCTTTCCGTCATTCTCTTACGTGTTCTAAGTGCTAAGAAAAATGATCTGACACTTGGACACAAAGTGGAAAGATGGCCCTTGGTGGCCTCACTCAAGTATCGTCTAGGGAGCGTGCACCTTCGTTTCACTCGCCGTGGACTATTGACTGGGGCTCCGGTTCTGCGAAGTTAGCTGCTACCGTGTGGATTTATGAGCTAGAAATGCCTTTTGCCCTGCGGAGACGCGCGTGATGTTTCCCCCTTAGGAAAGATCGTGACAAAGCTGGTGGTTTGACTGCCCTGTGGGTTCTAGGTTTTGCCAAAATCCTGGTCCTCCCTGAGCTTCTGAGTCCCCTTCACTTCGGAGATGGGCACTTCCGTTTGCTCTCAGACAAGCTTAATGTTCACAAGGGTCCGAGCGGCCTCCTTACCCCGCAGTTGAGTTACTTCATTTGTGGGGGTTACTCGCGTCACCCAGTCTGCGCGTGGCTGGACAAAGAGGTTTCCTACGGCCCGTGGTCTTCTCTCACAAACTCGTCTTCTTCGCATGGGTCTCCTAGTGCGTGTGCTGCCGCCATATTGAACGCTTAAACCTTTTTTTTATCATCACGTGGGGCGTTTCCTCTGAATAGCTTAACATTTCTACTTTTACTTTACTGCCAGCGCCTGTCTCCCTGTGAACCCTGTAACGTGACGGAGGCAACTGGCCGACGGCCCTCTGAAGAGCTGTGCAGTCAGCCCGGTGTGACTCGACGTGAGGACAGCGACGGGGCTTGAGGTCTTCGCTGCGTAATCGTCCCAAGTTCAGTGCCTCCGGGTGGAGGGCCTGGAGGTCAGAGGTGATTTATTGTCTTATTTACACGCAACGTGAAGGGGAAGCCCTTCTAGAACACGCAGCTGAAAATGTTGCTGAGACATAGAGTCTCTCTGAAAGCAACTGGGGTTGTAGGGATTAGGCACGAGTCCACAACGGCTGCAGAAAGGTTATTTCAGCCAATTTAACAAAATCCAAGGAGACAATTACGTCAGGGTGAAGGAGGGTGTCTGCCCCCGTGTCTACTGGGCCTTGGTCGGGGTTCAGGCTCAGGAGATGGCTTAGGAAGGTTCGCATCCATCCGTGGACACACGTGGACGCACACTAGCACACCTACCCCGACAGACACACTACACACACGTGCACCAGTTAAGTAGCTACACAAACGGGGGGACTCTGCCGAGTGAGTCGCCGAGTGTGGCTGGTTATTTCACAGCGTCCTCCTGTTTCCCAAAGTGATACGCGTTCGTCAGGAAAGCATTGGGGCGCCCAGGAAAAGCACCCTCGGTCTTACTCGCTAGCAGAGACTACGGCAGCACTTCGGCGCGTCTCTGCGCTTTGGCCTTTTGAAGTCCGGGGCAGCGTGCCGAGCAGTGACACGCGCTCCTGCTCTCCTCTGGGGCTTGACAGCTCTGCCCTGGGTGTACCCCCGTGTTCCTAAATAGCACTTCAATCACCGCGAAGTGTTCTTAGCCTGGGCTGTGCCCCGCCTCCAGGACTCGCTCTCGTTAGACCATGAAGTTGTCACAGTTTTCCCAACACCAACACGAGTTGCAGTCGTAGCTCCCTGTGTCCTCTGCCTGGGTCCCAGACAAGTCAGGAAAGGTTGCTTTCCGTTACAAGCGAAATCGCTGAGAGGCTACAGTTCGGGCTCAATCCACTGTGACCCCAACATTGTCCGTGGGCTCTCCCCACTTCCCACGCCCACCCTAATCCTCACCCCAACACGCTTGTCAAAGGATTTCTCCCACCCACGTGTGCGGCGTGATCCCCGTGGAGCAGCGGTGCTCACCCTGGGGGGTCGCGGCCCCTTTGGGGGTCAAATGACCCTGTCACAGGGGTCGCCTAAGACCATTGGAAAACACAGATCAGACACTTACATGACAACTAATAACAGCAGCAACATGACAGTGACGACGTAGCAACGACAATGATTTATGGGGTCCCCACGGCATGAGGAGCTGTGTTAGGGGGCCGCACGCTAGGAGTGCTGGGAACCCCTTGGAGGGAGTTCCAGTGAGTTCCAGCAGCCAGCAAAGCCGCCTCGTGGTGCTGCAGGCTCCGTTGCCCGGCCCGTGGGACACAGGGTGCAGGCGTGCCCGAGCCACCCCTCGTGCCGGGCGGCAGTCACCGCGGTCCGCGGGGCACGTGACGTGACTGCTTCCATCGGGCCGCTCTGTAGCGGGAAATCCGCATTGGATTTCAGACTGCGCGGACAGAAAGGGTGTAAATCATCTTATTGATACTATTCTTTAGATTGATTACATGTTGCAGGGTAATGCTTTGGCTATTTCGGGGTCAATGAACTATTTTATTTAATTTAATCTTTTTAAGTGATTTCCTGTGGCTGCTGGACAATGCGAACTCGCCCGCGTGCCCGGTGTGCGTGGCTGGTGTTGCTTCTGCGGGAGAGGCCCCCTTAGCGCTTGGAGGCGGGTCGGGGGTCCCCTAACAACATGCTTGCTCCGCAGAGGGGGCACCTCTGCCTGCTCAGGTTTCTTCCTGTCTCACCCTGCACCCCGCCCCGCCCGCACCGAGCATGCGCACTTTGAAGAGCTGGCCGCGATGCCAGAGCTCGCTCGGTGGGTTCTGCTATTTATTACCGGTCCGGTCCGTTCCGCCCTGAGTCCCACGAGGGGCAGGTGCTCCGTGCGGGGACAGACCTGGCGGCCGACTGCTCGCCCAGTGCTCTGTGGCCTTGGCTCTGGTGCTCACACCCGACTCCCCCCCCTCCGCCCGGGACAGCCCCGGAGCCCCCCTGTGCCGGCTTTCAGGGGTTCGGAGCTGGGGCTCCACACGTCCCTGGGCCATTTCAGGAGCCAGGCGGCTCCCCACACCCCGGGCAGGTGGGAGGCGGGGGGGGCACGCCGGGACCGGGAGGCGCCCCTCGGGGCCCCCCTCTGCAGACCGCGCTGCGCCCCAGGACGAAGAAGGCGGCTCATGAGTGACGGCGGACACGCGTCCTGCACCCTCCGCCTTCATCCGGGCCCGGCCTCTGCCCCGCGGGGACCGGGGCTGGGGGGACACTGGTTGCCCTGACGCCCTGGGAGACCGGCCCCGGAGGCCCCGCGCTCGGGGATCTTCGCGGAGGCCTGTGTCCGCGCCTGTCTGTCCCGTGTCCTTTCACCGGCTCCTTCCCTGGGGGCGGGCGGGGGCGGGGGCAGCTGGGTGCCCGGGGTGGGGGTGGCCCGGGAGGGGCCTGGGGGCCTTGGGGGCTGGGGGATCGGGGGGCGCGTCCCCTCCGGAGTGGGAATCCCCAGGTCACCCAATGCCCCGGGGCTGACGTCTGGGAGCGGAGACAGACATCGGGGTGCCCCTTCGCTAAGCTTCCGCCTGGCCTTTGAGGACGCTGACAGACCAGGTGGCAATCCGGCCTTGGGGACCCGGCAGCCCAGGAACAGGGACGAGGGCCCCTGAGGAGTGACACTGGGGGGACCGGGACACCAGTCAGGGAAGAGGTGGGCTGCGGACTTCTCCCCAAGGAGAGCGTGGAACCTGCCCAGAGGGTGGGGGCACCTGGGGGCTGTGCAGAGCCCCTCTCAGGGAGCAGTCACCCTGGCTGAGAGCCGCTGCTGTGAAGGAATCGGCAAAATAATATTCCGCAGAGTGAGACAGAGCAGAAGCCAGGCCCCGCGTGGGTGGCAGGCGACGTGGTCCGCGTGGAGCTGGGGGGTGCGGGGGAGGGCCCCCGGGGAGACAGGGCGGTTAGACTGTAAGCCCCGGGGTGTGGGGTGCATAGCGCTGTCCCACGGTGACCCCCGGCCTCTGGACTGCCTGCGCCACATGGCTGAGACCCAGCCGGCTGGCTGAGGAGAAGAGTCCAGGATAATTTTGTCATGGGCTGAGCATTGGCTTTATCCTGCAAGTGGTGGGGGCATCTGATTGTGTTTGGAGTCACAGATGCCGGAGACCCATCTCCTTACCAAGACTGCTGGTCAGACAGCCTGTAGGTCGGGGAGACTGGAGGAGCGGGGACCCGGGAGGGGAGAAAGCTTCCTGGAGGCTGTTGCAGGAGCCAAGGCAGGAGGCCGCAGGGGCCCGGCCATGGACGGCTGGTGGCCGGGGGCCAGGAGAAGTGGCGCGTGACAGCGAAGACGTGACTGCAGGTTATGGAAATGCAGTGGCGTGAACGTCAGGACTGCAGAGAGGGAGCGTGCACCGATCCTCCCTAAACTCCAAAAATGGGAGTGGACACGTCCAACTCACTCTTCCGCGGCCCACCTGCCCTGACACTAAAGCCAGACAAGGCCACTGTTGGGAAATGACAGGCCAGTGTTCCTTATGAGCATGGACGCAAAGGTCTTCAGCGCAATACTAGCAGCACGCCAGAAGCGTCGCCCACCAGGAGCAGCGAGCACGTAGCCCTGTGTTCTGTCGCGGCCGAGAGGTGTTAAATGTGTGGGGCAGGACGCACGCCGAAGACCAGGGACCCCAGGTCTGGGACACGCCACCTCCCTGGGTGTTAATGGCCTCCTCCGTAAGCTGAGCGTGCTCTCAGGGTCTGCACGAGCGTGAAGTGAGCTCACAGAAGGCGCTTTGTGACCCTTTCCGGCTGTGACGTGCAAAGTGGAGGTGTAGGAAGATTCATCGGGTCATAACGTGCAGTGGCTTGAGGTTCTTAGTAAGGACAAGAGAACGAGAAAGTTCACGGACACCTCCGAGAGTGAGCCAGGTGGCATGAACTTGTCATTTTTGAAATAAGCGGCTGGGCTCCAGAGAGATGATTACCTTTTAGTGTGACTCGAAAGGTCTTGAACGAGATCAGAAAGAAGACGAGAGACGTTAATCCGGAAAACCCCTGAATCTTTCCAGGTCTTTCTGCTGAAGCCACACGGCACATTGGTTCGATTCTCTGTGAATTAGAGAATATTCAGTTCTGTAACCAAAGCAAATGGATGTCTCACGCGTGGAGCCGACGCACGCGTGAGCCTGCGGGACCGCTTAGCCGATCCTGACTATTGATTCACGAAAAGGGTCTTGGCAAAGGGTCTCAGGTGAGGAATGCAGCCAGAAACAGCATTTGTTCCACCAGACGGCTTGACTCACCCTTTGGACTGAAACATTTACCTGTCTTTTTGGGGAGACTGCCCAGTGGTCTGTTACACAACCCAGGGGCACGTGTTACGTATCAGTGGATGGGTCTCGTCTGGTCCTCGGGGTTCCTGCAAAGCTAGTCTTTTAGAGAAACGCACTCGGAATGCGTTTGGACATCTAGAGGTCAGCTGTTTGCAAGAGGGACTGGGGGACTGGCCGCTAGCCACTTGGGAAGAAAGAATACAGAACTACGAGACGGAAGCGACAGGTGAGGCCCTCTGCTCCCCAGGAGAGTAAATCAGAGGTGGTCCCTCGTTTGGGGCTACAGCGGAAGCTCAGTGTCTTAATGCCAAAAAGTAACTCCTGGGAAAGTTATTTGGATTCGAAGTTGTGACTTCCTCCGGGCTGTCTTGCTCATCATTTAAACTTCAACCAAAATGTCACCTCCCTACCTGGGTAGCTTTCCTCACCCCCACCCTGCCTCCAGAATGTTCTGTCCCATTACCCTGTTAGTTCCTCCTTCGTTTCCATACCGAGTACTTGTTCAGGGCCATCGCCCCCAAACCAACCAACCAACCAACCCGGAATGCTCTCCTGGGGGCGGCCCCGTGTGGCACAGGCTCCCCCGCGGGTGAGCGTCCTGGGGGCCCCTCTGCATCCGGGCACCGGCTGGTGGTGCTGAGAGGCTGCGTGCGGCTTCGGTGAATGTTTCTGGAGACGCTTCCAGCGCGTTTGCCCGTGTCACGACGGTGATGGACACGCACGGCCCGCGGCACGACAGCGCCCCTGCCCGCCCCGCGCTGAGTGCTCCGCAGTTCTGACTCCAAAACGGCCTGACCCCCGCGCCCACCCTCCCTAGTCACCCGATCTTGCCCCGAGTGACTTTGTTTGTTTGTTTCCCCGGCTGAAAATAGTCCTCAAAGGGAAACGCGTTGTCAATGGGGACGAGGTGACACAAAAAATGGCAGAAGCGCTCAAAGGCATCCAAACCGACGTGTTCAGCAACGTTCTGAGCGGAGTGGAGGGAAAGGGTCCCGGTAGGTGCGCCGCATCCGACAGAGAGTCCTCTGAAGGTGACTGAGGTTTAAACCTGCGAGAACACGTGCACAATATTTTATAAATAATTTCTGGGGTTTTTGTGCTCCCCTCTATATTTCCTATTCAGAAAGCCAGCCAGCCGTCTGCCCCTCGAGCTCCCTCAGTCTGTCCCTGTCACTCGTCTTCAGTGCAGCCGGCAGTTTGCTGCCTTCGAGCCTCTGCTCAAGTGACTGTGTTGATCAGACCAGACCCCACGTCAGCCCGTTGTGCGGACTTCACCGATTCCCTTCCCGCGGAGCTCGCCATGATTTCACTAAACTGGAAGCGGCGCCTGCTTCTTCCCGCTTTAACTCCCAGGCCTTCCTCTCCTAAAGCACGAGACTCTGTAGAAACATCTGGCTTCCTCCCCAGACCTGCCCGAGGTGAGGGCGGGGACTGACCGTGACTCATCCTCCTTGTCTAGGGAGCGTCCAGCGCAGAGCTGGCACGTAGGAGACACACAGGATGGAGGGCCCTGTCTGCGCTCTTGTTTCGGTTCAGTTTTATTTTAAGGCCAGGAAAATGCAAAACATCCTGGAATGTATTAGTCATGAGTATTGCCAAGGGAAACAAATCTGTCTCCTATTTAAAGAATGGCCTGGTGATGGATTCTGGTTTGGACAGCAAAAAACCATCACACAGAACGTTACAATTCGCAACAGGCTCTGCTTCAGCTGGCCCCAGAGGGCTGCGGGGTGAGCTGGTGTGTCACAGCGCCTCTGGCCTGTAGCCGAGGACCCTGAGCCTCAGAGCGGAGACATTGCGTGAAGTACGGCGGTCGGGGTGTGGTAGGACTCGCACTCGCGTCTTGTGACTCCAGCACGTTCTCTCCTTCCTATACTGCTGTCCTCTAGCCCTTGTCATGTCGTGGGTGGACACGGTGAGAAACTCTTCCTGCATTTTAAAGAGATGGCCCCAGCAACGCCAGGATTCCCAGCTGAGCATTTATCCTCGGTGAGAAAGAATGAAGACAAACTAAGCCTTCAATTCAAGACGCCAGAATGAGGGACGATTTAAAAAGGAGTGGCGATGAATGGGACCGAGCTTGACATAGTTTATGAATTAAATGGAAAGGATCCCTACCTGTGAACCACGAGCTGGTCATGTGTGGGCATCTGTAGGTCTTCTGTAGAGAAAGGTATATTCCGATCCTCTGCCCGTGTACAAATTTGCTTACGTGTCTTTTTACTGTTGAGTGGCGAGCGTCCTTTGTACATTTTGGATACCAGGCCCTTGTCACCTATAAGACTTGCAGATATTGTTTTCTGTAGGCTCTCTTGTCACTCTCTTGATGGTATCATTTCAAACGCAAATATGTCAAATTTTGATGACGTTTCTCTTTTTTTCTTGGGTTTTGGATGTGCTGTCTAATCTAAGGTCACAGAGAATTACTCCTGTTTTCTTTCAACAGTTTCATAGCTGAAGCCCTTACAGTTAAGTCTCTGGTTCACTTTGAGTTCGTTTCGTCTATGGTGTGAGGTACAACTACAAACTCATTCTTCTGTGGGTAGGACCACCCGTCGTACTGGCAGCCTTGTTGGAAATCAGCTCACCATAACGACGTGAACGCGTTTGCGGACCTCACGCTGCGCCCGCCCTTCTGCCGGGCCCACGCTGCCTCGGGCAGTGTCGGTTTGCTGCACATTTGGAGAGTCTGTGTCTTCCGACTTCCATCTTTTTCAAGATTGTTTTGGCGATTTTCGGCCTCCGGCATTGCTGTGTGAATTTAGGAACCATTTGTGAACTCGTGCCAAAAAAGTAGCTGGAACTTCGGTAGGATTGTGTTGACTACGTAGACCAATCTGGGAAGTGTCAGCATCTTAACCTGATTTAGTCTTCCACAGTGTTATTCTTTTTTTTTTTTTTTTTTTTTTTTGCTTTTTGGTATGTGGGTAGCTCCCTGACTGGGAATCGAACCCAGGCCGCAGCGCTGACAGCGCCAGCGCCGAAGCCTTAAGCCACTGCACCATCAGGGAACTCCCCACAGTGTTATTCTTTACAAAATAACAAACCACAAACTTCCAATGATACTCAACTCACATAAGCAACCGCGATTAAGTTTTCCTGCAACGTGGGGAGCCCTTCCTGGCCCCTCCCACTACTTCTCACGATGGAATGCGTCGCCTGGTTCCACGAATTCCTTCTTGTACCTGGCAAGCTCAAGTTCACGTATCTCCTTACCGGACCATCATGGTTCTGTTTTGGTAAAGTTGTTAGGGGAAACGCCATATACATTTCACTAAAAGATGAAACAGCCAAGGTTAAAAACAAACAAACAAACATTCAGACCGCACTGGCCACAGAAGGGCAGGTCGCCCTGATACACACGAGAGGTGCTGTGCTCGCCCAGGGTGCCTGAGGGCCGACGTGGCACCCCGACTGCTCGCGCGGCCTCTGCCTTGCTTCGGTGCTCTGAGTCTGTTTTCTCTTCTTTATCCTTTTTTATTGTTAAATGTATTGGGGTGGCACTGGTTAGTAAGAGTGACACGGGCTCCGGGTGTGCAATGCTACAGGGCATCGCGTACATGTTGCATTGTGCGCTCACCACCCAGTCAGCTCCCCTTCCATCACCGTGTGCTTGGCTCCCCCTCCCC